>JAHHUM010000469.1:81854-118721 GCA_036173005.1 Crenichthys baileyi | reverse complement strand
TTGGGGCAAAAACAGCTGGGGGGATCTGAAAAACAATTTTTAAAACTCATAATGACAAGATCTGTGATTCCCCCCCTTTTCCAATTTAAGAGAAAAAAAAAAAAAACTTTTGGGAAGTTCTTTTTCATGCACTTAAAAAAGTCACACCTGCCCTGATCATTAAAGGGGTTTTTTATAAATATTCAATTCTTTCTGGGGGTCTGAGCAAGGGTCCGATCCCCCTTTTCATCATCCCTCCAATTTTATACTAAGCAAATTACTATTTTTTTCCAGTTAAGGCGGCAAATTTTTTTAAATAACGGGCTCTAACTTTCTTTTTTTGATTTCCCCGAATGAATTTTTTTCCCCACTTCTGTATAAAAAAAATTTTAAAAACTTGGCTTGCATTAAAAAAAATTGGGTTTTTGGGTTGTTGTCATGTTGATAATAGGGGTTTTATCATGGTTTCTACTAGTCAATTTTTTAATACCTTGTGTGAAATTTTCAGATAAGCAGAAAAAAAACGTGAACTGGAAGAAAAAAAGTACTCAAAAGGGTTAATAGGCAGGTTTATAAGAAGAACGTTTTTTTCCTTTTTGGGAAAAATTTGTTTTTTTTTATTGTGTTTTTTTTTTAAAGGGGTTTCTATCTCTTCTTTTCGGTAAAAAAGCTCTATAGAAGATTTTTTAAAGTAAAAAACCCTTTCCCTTTTTAAAAAAATTTTTTACCCATGGAGTGGAGCCCCATTTTGGTCCCAGTGTTGGGAAAAAAATGAAGTGAAACGGGTTTGTTGCTGTTGATTGGGGATCAGTTTTTTTAAACTACGTTTGGGGAAATCCAAAAATTTTGGGGGTTTGTCCTAAACATCTGCGTTTGTTACCTACTATAGTTAAACCTTTTTTCAGTTGGGTAAATTTCCCTTGTCTTGGGCACTATTCACTACTCTTTTTTTACCCCAAATTCATTTAAACATTCGGGCTGTACATTCAGAGCACTTTTACTTTCCCTTTTCCCTTTTACATAAAAAAAATCGGTTTTTCCTAAGTTTTGCTTTTTAGTGTTAACCTAACTTAGTGGAGGTTGAACTCTTTATTATAGTTCTATGTTTCATGTTTTTTTGCAGACAACTCTGCGGAGGAAAAATCTAGCTCCCCGATTTGGATGCAGTTTTTCCCCTTTTCCTCTTCACCCTGGGGGTCCTGCCACCCTTTTGTTCTACGGGTTTTTGCATCTTTTACTTTATTAAATTTTGCTTGATTTGCATGATTTTGAAAAAACAAGGTTTTTTTTTTTGTAAAAAATTTTGTTTTCTAAAAAAGACGTTTTTTTTGTTTTTGTGTAGATATCTGATTTTTTTTCACAATCCTTTAAACGGGTTTATCTCTGATCTTCGCCAGCAGCCGAAAAATTGGAGTTAAACAGGTTTTAGACCAAGATTTATTAAAACCACTTGGTGATATTAAAAGACCAACACTTTAAAAAACTGAGTCAGAAATAACTTTTTTCATTCTGTCAGAAAATAATGAGCTGTAAGCAGAGCATTGATCTACTGATTTCAAAATAAAATGCAGGAAAATAAGAGAAAGTTAGCTTCTGTTGTTACGATGCTAATCTAATACCCATTAGATTAGCATCCTAATCATTGTTGTTTTTTACTGTTTTAAATTTGACCGATCAAAAACTAAACTCCAAAGTTTTAAACATGGCACACAACTTTTTGATTGGCAGCTGTTTCCAATGATCCTGCTTTTAGCTCCTGATAAAAGTGGTTCTTTCCTCTGTTCCAGCAGTGAACTGGTGCTGGGATAGCACTGCTGCTGCCTAAGGTCTAACACCAGTTTAGCACTGGAAGCAGCAGAAAAGGTTGCTTAGACCAGGGTGCTTTATTCTTTCTGAGGAGATTACTTAATATCAGTGGCTTTTATCGTATCTGGCCAGGCTATTATAACTGACAGGGCATATGTATTAGACACTTAGACTTTTTTCATACTATTTAACTGGCTCTTCAGGGCCAGTCTTTATTTTTTTAAGTAGTTGGTAGTTGTAGGACTCCATGTGGCTCCTTGGTGGTAAACATGTGGATGTGGGGTCCAAAAATATTTAAGTTGTCCTAAACATCTGCAATGTTGCCTGCTGTTAGTTCAACCTGTTCACTTGGGATCAACTTGCCTGTCTTGGATCCTATTCAGCCTCATTTTTTGTATCCAAATGACATTCCAACGTCCTTGCTGTTACATCCTTGTATGGTAAGTCACTAGGTCAATGTTTCCCACATCCTTGGTATGAAGCTTGATGCTATACATATAAAGCAGGGGGTTGATTTCACTTTTCTTAGGACAGGATAATAATCCTCAGTGACCTACAGTTTGACATAATATTTGGTGCATTGGGTTGATTGTGGAACGTATTGTAACAGGAGCGATTAGATTGCAGCAGCCACACTTAGATTCAGGGTTGGACACCTGCTATTATACACTATCAGATAGACACCAGAATGGTGACACATAGTTTACTGATGGAGTGTACATCCCATGCAAGGAGTACCAGACATAAAAACCATGTGTGACCTTCTTTCAGGGCTATTTCGTCACTTCTATCACCGAGCGGGTTAAGGACGGGAGCCGTTAGCACTGATCTCTGTAACCTTTCCTCTGCCTTATTTAGAATAAAAGAGTGGAGAGTATAGAAGTTAGCCGTAATGTTTCACTTGAGAAAGTAAATCTGCTGGGTTTCTTCTTGGCACTCAGACAACAATTCTGAGCGCTACTCTGCCAGACAGGACACGCTAACAAATAAATAAACAAAAAGAATGGCTGTGCAATCTGCATAGCCCCAAGTCAGCTCATGATCCACTAGGAAGTACCAGGGCGAGATAAACCACTGCATCCTACCACCAATAGTGCTGAGTTAGACCGACTGCCCTACAAGCCTGTCAAAGTAACAAACATCAGCATTTGTAGGGAATGCCAAATCACCATTCTCCCCAGAGTAGTCTTCATGACCCAATGGGATTTGCAGGAAGAAAGGCTGAGAGACTGTACCTTCCTGTGGGATGGTTCACTCCTCAGGTACCTGTGTGTCTCAAATGAGGGCAGGGAGGCTACTGCAGATGGTAAAGGCAAAAAGGTGGCAGGTTAATTTTATAGCCTCAGATCCTTCATCCGCGGCCTAGTGGAGGGAGGTTGGAACCCTATAGACAGGCCACTCAGTTCTAAGACAGTTTGGGACCAAATGGCCAGCTGTCAGCTCCCCCACTGTACCCAAGGTAACGTGGATCCGAAGGATGGGTCCACCTTAACGATGGCCGGGATAGAGGCCCAACAGATTTGCAAACAGCATCCATCTGGGAGTCCTGGCCATACGATCCAGCCTCAGGTCGGCTGAGTTTACCGCCCCTGACCACTACACAGTATACCCTGGTGTTTCGAGTGTACAGAGCTCCTGGCCACAAGAGCTTCACTACCGGGCTGGAACAGGTTCCCGATACTGAGAAGGAACAAGCACAGCAAGGGGGATGGGAAGGACCCTGGGAATTGACAACTTGGCAACAGTTAATACTAGAAATGAACGCAAGTTAAGATCTCCCGTTAGAAGATTTGGATGTTGCAGATTTCAGGAACTTGGGCTCACTAGATGGACATGCCCACTGATTCCACAGCATACAACTACCCAAAACGAATGGTGGTGAAAACCAAAATTTTAAGGTGGTGTACTCAGTCGGGAACCCGAAAATCCAGGGGGTAGAAGAAGGGGTTTTGATTTTTTTTAAAACAGGGGGTTTTTTGAAAAAAAAGGAATTTTAGGTTGTCAAAAGGTTTTGGGCGTAATTTTCCCGCCCCCACCCAAAAGGCTTAAATAGTTTTTCAGAAAACCCCAAACCCTTCCACCTAAAAGCCGGGGGTTTTTGGGTCCCCTTTTCTGGAATGAACACTAAAATTAGTTTAAATCCCCCCCTTAAGGAAAAGGGACTTTTTTTTTTTCATTTGGGGGGTTAACTTTAAATTCAGGGGACCAAAAAAAAATCCCCCCAATTTTTTGGGGGGTTTTCCCCCCGGGGGGTCCACCCTTAGGGCCCCTCATATTAATATCAAAGTTTCTCCCCCTAACTCAATCTAAACGTTGTTAAGTTTTCAATCCAACTTTTCCCCAATCTTTTCTTATAAATCTTTTATCATACTTTTTTTAATTCATCATTTTTTTTAATTTTTCCCTTTTTTTTTCTCTTTATTATTTTTTCCCTTTTTATCCCCGGAAATATTTTTTCCCCCCTTTTATGTATTTTTTTTTTCTTTTTTTTTTTCAGTATAGCATTTAAAATTGTCTTGCAAACTGAAATGTGTTATATAAAAAACTTCCCCTTTCCCTTGCCAATCCTGTTTTCAGTTTAATCCCTCGTCGGGTTTAGGAAGACCCCGGACCCAGTTTTGATGGGGGGTTTGGGTCGAGAAAACCCCTAAAATTTAAAGGGGATTAGGAGGGAAGAGTTTAGCTCATGGAAAAATTGAAAAATTTTCCCATCCGGGTAGCAGTTTGGTTTATCAGGGGTTTCTGGGGGTTTAATTAAAAAAAGTCAGTTTTCTTAATCAGCAAGCCCCAAATTTAAAAGTGCCGGGGACCCGCCCCCAATTTTTCCCATTTTTTTGAGACTCTGTCTCTGTTTTCCACTGTCATGTGCATTGCTGCTTGCTGTGAAAGATTGTTGTGGTCAACATTCGCATCCTCCAGCCCACAGGTGTAAAACTCCAGTTCCCGAGGGCCAGTAACCCGCGGCTTTTAGATGTTCCTCTGCTTCCACACACCTGAATCAAATAATTAGGTCATTAGCAGGATTCTGGAGAACTTGACACTGCAAAAACCTAAAAGGGAAGGAAACCCAAAAAAAAAAAGCCATTTATTTGGGGTTTGTTTTTTTGGACCCGGGGGACACTACAATTTTTTGGCAGGACACTGGCCCTAAAAAGGACGGGGAGTTTGAAACCCCCCCTGTTTCCCAAACCCAAAAGAAATTGGGTTTGTTAAATATGACAAAACGGGGTTTCCCAAAGGTTTTTTTTCTTGGCAAAAAATTAATTGGGTTTTAAAGCTGTCCGCACAAAATTTTCCCGGCCCCCTTTCTGGGCCCCACTTTTGAGGGTGCCGTTAGGGGCCTTTTTTGCATTAAAAATTTCCCCAAATTCTTAGGGGGAACAGATTTAAAAAAATTTTGTTAGAGCCAAAACCCTTCCATTTTTTTTGGTTTCTATTTTTGATTTTGATAGCATCCAACTGGTTTTGAAAGGTTTTTGTCGACCTTATATTCACGAGTGAAATCTCCCCTTTTTCAAAACATTGTTTTTAAAATTGGATTTTTTGAAATAGGGGAGGGTTTTAAAAGTAAAAAAATTAACTTGAAAAAAAATTGAAGGTTGTAAATAGGGAACATGGTAAAAGGGGCCCCGTAAAAAAAAAAACCCAAAATTTATTTAAATTGAAAATTTGAAATCCGTGAATTTGGAGGTTTCATTAAAATGATAAAACATTTGAAAATATTAATTTTAAAATTTTATGACCCCATTTTGGGCCCTCCCCCTTTCATTTTTTAAAAAAAAAACCCTTTCTCTCTCCTAGACATAAGGCTACTGACTGAGCTTTTTTACTGTAACTAACTCTATGTGGCCTCTTTTTCAGACTCAAAAAATTGAAAACGGGCTCAGAGTTTATCTGTTTCTTTCTTTCTAGGTGAAAAACGACTAAAGGAGCTACATCCATTTAAACCTTTTCCCTTTTTTTTCTTCCCTTGAAATTTACTCCTAGATCAGTGTTTTCTTTGTTCCTTTTTTGGCCCTCTGTTTCTGTTCCCCTTTTCCCCCCCCAGTCGGGGCCCTTTGGGCAGATGGCCGCTCCCCCACACTGAGCCTGGTTTTCTGGTTTTTTGGAGGTTTTCTTCCTTTTAAAAGGGAGTTTTTTTCCTCTCCACTGTTTTGCTACATGCATGCTCAGTTAGGGGTTTTGCTGCAAAATCAACGCCAGTGACTGTCCCACTGTCTCTACATGGCCTCATCTGGGGAGGAGGGAATGCTGCAAGTCACTGACTGGATGCAATCTGCTGGGTTTTCCCTTTCCTTAGATAGACAAACTTTTTTAAATCCAATTTTGAAAAAAATACCAGAATCTGACTGCACTGTTCAATGATTCGGATTAATTGTAATGCATGTACCTGACTTTTGTGAAGTGCCTTGAGACGAATGTGGGTTGTGAATTGGCGCTATAAAAAACCTAAATTTTGAATTGAAATATTATGGTTATCAAATTTAAGGTTGCCTGTTTTGATTAACTGCCTTGATTTTAGCACCTCCAGTTTTACAACTTCAGTTTTATCATTCATTCATGTTCACAGTGTAATTTTTGTTAGTTAGGGTAGATCGGAATACAGCAGCAGCCCCACGGCAAGACAGCGGTGTTTTGTAGTCCGTGACCCACAATGTCCCATGATTCATTGCGGGTCGAATCGAATTGGTCGAGATCGTGCAGCAATGGCGGATGATGGTGGCAAAAACTGTGAATAAAAATGTAACTAATACGCTTTCTGTGACCCCAAATAAACTTTAAAGATGTTTTTAGGCGAGAATGTAGGTTTGTTGAACTTCAAATATCTACTCGGTTTATTAAGATTCCACTTAATTTAAAAAAAAGAGGTTGGACGTTTCTCGGCGCCAGCTAGCTCCGGCAGCTGTCAGCCGACCGATCAGTGTTTCCTCCCTCTTCCAGAGAAGGTGCCGGATTCCCGGCTGTTAAAGAGAGACTAAGGTGGAGAGTCTGGAGGCGCTCTTTGTTTGTGACTCCCGGCAGCTCCACCCCGTGGCAAACGATATCACTGCCGTACTATTAAAAATGCATGCAAATGGCTATGGACTACAAGTAGTCCGCTGTCACGCCGGGGCTGCTGCCGTATTCTGACCTACCAGAAGTAACAAAAATTACACTCTGAACGCGATGAATGATAAAACTGAAGTGGTAAAAATGAAGGTGCTAAAATCAAGGCAGAAAATCAAAACAGGCAACATTAAATTTGATAACCTTAATATCTATAACATTAATATTTACCATGTTATCATTTTAATGACCTTAAAAATTCACATATTCTAATTTTCACAGAGGCGAAATTAATCACATGTTGGTTTTTACAGGACTCAATTCTACCATGTTCAGTATTTCAAGTTAATTTTTGTTACTTTGACCCCTCATATTGAAGGGGAGTACAATTAATGATTGTCATGGTCAAGAAACCAGTTTGAGATTATTTGAACTGTGTGAAATAGTAGGCACCAGGGGATGAGCAGAGTGTAGTCATAATGGGATGGCCAAGGTCAGCAACAATACTCAAGTTGGCTGTGGTGTTTATACAATGTTCCGCTGGTATGAAATGCTCCAAAGTGTGCATAGAAAAGTGTGCCACCGCCACTATTACACCATAACCACCTACTTCTGAGTTATTTGTCTGACAGATTCCAGGTTCTCCATTGTTATGTTTAGAGTACCACAAGGTAGTGCTATGGCCAACTCTCTTCACTATTTATGTGCTTCTAATAGGTGAAATTATTAGTCAGCATGGGATAAATCTGCTCTGTTATGGTGACGATACTCAGTGTGATGGAATTAGGCTTTTTTCTGTTCTGCAGTATTGCACACCCAGTGTTTTTTTGGGTGGTATTTTTTTCTTCAAGATTTAGCATATGGTAGTTTCAACTGTGCTAATCCATTGGCATCCAGTAGAAAGTACTCCTGGATCAGTGCTTCTGTGTTCTTTTACTGTCTCTGCTCTGTTCTCTTAAACTCCCAGTCTGTCGTGGCAGATGGCCGCTTACACTGAGCCTGGTTCTGGTTCTGCTGGAGGTTTCTTCCTGTTAAAGGGAGTTTTCCTCTCTACTGTCGCTACATGTATGCTCAATATGAGGGATTGCTGCAAAGTCAATGCAAGTGACTGTCCACTGTCTCTACATGCTCATCCAGGAGTAGTGAATGCTGCAAGTCACTGACTGGATGCAATCTGCTGGTTTGCCTTAGATAAAAAAAAACTTTTAACCAATCTGAATAATAAACTGAATCTGACTGCACTGTTTGATAGCCTTGAGACGACATGTGTTGTGAATTGGCGCTATATAAATAAAACTGAATTGAATTTAATTATTTTAGGGAGGATCGTCATTTTAATTGCAAACACTCTTGTGAGAAGGGGGAGAGTTCTCCACTGTGTGAGGTCATTTTCTATTAATTTGAGTAATGGAATATAATTTAATTGCCTCAGGTCAAGCAGCCTGTTTGAAATATTTATGGTTAGATACCCGCTGTTTCCAATCTGTAAACGAATAAAAAAATAGTGTAATTCGAAATTTTTGAAAAATAAAATAAAATAAAAACAAACAAACAAAAAACAACAACACATCATCAGCATATAAACAAAATTTGTGGATTCTATTTGCTGTTTGGTTTACATAAATATTTCTGCTTTGAGTAATTGCAGCCGTCCGTGTTTCAATGAATATTGAAAACATTAAAAGAGGAGAGGGAACAACCCTGTCTATTGCCTCCTTCAAGACTGAAGCTCTGAGAAATCCAGTCAGTTGTCTTCAGACAAGCATTGGGTGAGCTATATTGTAATCTGATCCATGACAAAAACTGTATGTCCAAATCCAAATTTATGTAAGGTAGCAAACAGAAATTTTCAATTAACCTTGTCAAAAGACTTCTCTGCATCCAATGAAACAATTACATGCCGCATCCAAAGTCACAAATCATAACAATGCCTAAATTCATTGAGTTGGTGCCATGTTATTGGCTGATTTATTTCTAACAAGCAAAAAAAATAGATATACCGTTTAAAGTGATTTTAGTTCGTGTGTGTTTGGAATGCAATTCTCAATGCAGGTAGCACAAACAGTGAGCAAGCAAACAAACACAAAGCAACCCCTAATGTGAGGTGTGTGTTTATGCTACACATTGTTCATGCTTCTACTACTCATTCTCTGTAGTCGTCGAAGCTGTGTTTGAAGAGGAGAGGCTGTAAATGAATTTGATTGACTCAGTGAGAGGCCCATAAACAAGACAATTCCACACTCAAAACACTCATGCTGGGGGGCCTGATGCTGCTGTTGAACACAACATTTGCTTCTATTGTTACACACAAGATGCACATGTGAGAATGTGTGTGTGTTTGCTAGATTCATACTGAAGGACTTAGCTTAGACACTTCAAGGCCCCGCTGTCACCACCTCCTCAGTGCATGACTGGGTGCTTCTGAGCTCCATTAGACTCATTCTCCTCTATCCTCCTCCCTCAAAAGCAGACACACATGTGTACACACACACAAATCAGCACAGTGTAGCTCAAAGCTCACTCTGAACTCTCAGAGGAGCCAACGGGTGGCAGAAATCCATCGCTCTGATTCGTGCTGCTAATGTGTACCAAGTCCTGAACTGCCATGCCTAAATCATTGCATTCACTCAAAACGGTGAACTGAAGCGTGTTATAAAACGCTGGAATATTCTTATAAATCTGAATCTCGCAGGTGGGAACAGCCAGTGAAGACAGCAGACAGCGTGGGATGGAGAGATGTGTAGATGGATGGATGGGATGAGGTGTAAAAGGGTTTTTGGTTCCAACAGAGCGAGCCAAATGCTCTCAGTGTTCCTAAGTGATAAACAGGTCAATAGAAGTCACTGTTTTCAGCATCACAGAGACCTCCTGCTGCTCTGAAAGTGGAGAATCAAACAGTAAAAACATCTGACTGTCAGCTGCATTTGGTGAAATTTCAAAAGTAAACACTGTATATCACAAGAATCTAAATACTATCAAATTATGTTGCCAATTAAGTACTTACAATAGGGTTTGGTAATGAGTGGATATACACAGTATAAACCATGTGTATAAATATAGAGTTAGAATTTTGGTCAGTGTGGATTTAAAATGATTGTATATAAAGCTGTTTGTTATTATTTGTGTTGTTTTTTTATTTATTTAACAGGGACTGTACACATTAATGAACATTTCTGTAAATGTGTCAGTATTAGCTACAAAGCTAATTTTCAACTGTTGTCCCTCAACCAGGTGTATAAGGTCTACAGATAGCAAAGGTTCATACATATTATAAAATGTAAAAGCCAACAAGAAATATCAAAAGTTCACACATTTTGTAAAATATAAAGGTTTTACATCTTGACATAGCATTAAGTTCCATGGTTCAAGATAGTAACATTTAAACTGTGACATATAAATAAAAAGAACATGAGCAGGACATGCAGCTCCAGAGAAAAAAGTCATAGAGGTTAGTTAAGATCAGTTTATTATATACAAGGTTGCATGTGTATGGAGACTTAGACTAATTGAGGACATTGTTGGTTTGATTTGAGCCCATTTTTAAGTTGAAACTTAAAGGTGGTAAAAGTTGTACATTGTCTTATGGTCTATGGGGCACTTTACAATCTCCTCTTACCATAGACCTAGTGGCTATGCCAGAAGTAGATCTCAGTTTTATAAATTCTCTTAATGGCAATGGTGCAAATCCATGGATTATTTTATATATAATACAAGCAAATAAAAAAAAAAATTAAATTGTCAATGTTCAAGAGATTATAATTTTTTAGAGTCAAGCAATTGTGGTATGAAATTGGTTTTCTGGCAAATATTTTTAATGCTCTTTTGTTTAATGACTGTATTTGTCTGATTGGAGTTTCATTCGTGAAAGACCAGTTTGAAAAACAATAATCATTATGCGAGAACACCATAGCATGTAAAAACATCTCAGCTGCCTTAAGTGTCATAGATGATAGAATATATCTGAAACTGTGTAGGCTAAATTGAATTGTTTTAGATATTTTCTTATCGTGACTTGTGAATGTGAGAGCCGCATCACAAAACACTCCAAGATACTGGGAACTCCTGGACCAGCTGAAGTTCCTCCTCTCCAAAAAATACAAGTGATTTTGTTGCTTTACTATTTTGTTTGGAAAAGATCATACAGTCTTTTTAGTCTTTAGTAGTAGATGTGATTTGGAGAGTCAGTCTTGGACCTTGGTCATTTCGAGTGTCAGAATGTGCCCAGCTTACTGTATAGTTTTTGCTGGAGTGTATATGACTGCGTCATCTACATATAATTGTATGTGGGTGTTTCTACATACTACTGGAAGGTAATTTATGCAAAGTGAGAAAAGAACAGGTCCCAAAATGGACCCTTGTGAGACTCCCACATTACACTGCCGATAAGGCGATTTGGCACCATTGACCACAACACGCTGTCTTCTGTTGGTTGGATATGCTTTTATTCAGTTTATACCTCAATCCATCATCTGAACATGGAGAGAGGATGGACAAACTACAGACCCATCAAGAAAGGCACACCCATGGTAGCTCTGTAGGAGCTACAGAGATCCACAGCTCAGGTAGGAGAATTTATCCACAAGACAACTACAATCGTGTGGAATGCATGGAAAATAGAGCTTTGCTAGAGGTATTAGTTATCCAAGAAACCCCTCTGATGGGACAGCTGTAGCTCAGCAGGTAAACTAAAACACCAACTCATTTTAGAGCTGGTAGTACAGCCACTAATTCTTCTTTCTTTTTGGTAAATCGTTAAGGGCTGGGTCTTTGTCCACAAGTAGCTGGTTGGCAGTTAATTGATTCGAAACTGGATATGGTGAGGTTACTCCAAATGTCTGAGGGACTGATTTATAGTATGTTGCCAAAGATATTTGTTTTTCTACTTTGATGACATCTCTTAATTTATAAAGTCCAACTTTTGATGGAGACAACATTGCCAGCAATAGAAACTTTAACTCTACTGTAAACATCTTTCACAAAGTTTAGGAGTGTGTTCATATTCAGACGACAAAACCAGAACTGCAGCCTCCGCTCTAATTCATCCCGAATGTGTTTAAGAACGTTGAGGCCAGGATTGTGCTGGCCAGGCAAGTTTCTCCACACAAAACGTTTTACACCTGCAGCCAGAACACCAGAATTCATTGATTTGGTGGTGTGACACAATACTTTTATCAATATAGTGCATCTGACCCCCTTGTTTGAGTTTTTTTTCTGTTGGGGAATCAGTGTTTTTACTTCTTCAGCTTTTGTTTAGGGAGGTCAGCCCCAACTTTTATCATGATGTTTAACTTAATGCCTACATCTCTCTGCTCTCTTTTTGTGTCTAACACACTGGACTGCAGTTTTTTAACAGAAGATGATCCCAGCTCTTAGTTGTTTCTTTTCATTAATTCAAAACCAAAAGGAAGTTTGTAAATAGTGTTTCTCAAACTCACTAACCTGAAACCCCACAGCCATTAGAATACATAATTCCAACTGTGGTTAACTAATGGCCTGGCTGATGGCGCTGTCTGTCACACATTTGCAGACAAAACACTTTAGCTAAATGTTTGCTGTGCAATCATCCAAATGTTTTCAGCCAGTTTTATTCACTGTATATTATATGTAAATTTGACCTGTACATTTTTTTATTTTGAGTTACCTACCTTTGTATTTGTATTGTTATTTCAATTATATATATATATATATGTCCATATTTTTCCCTTGTAACTACTTGGACAAAACAATCTCACTGCCGGAGGTAATAAAGTGATCTGGAATGTTTAATCTTAGTATTTAAATAATATTTTATATGCAATCTTTATATAAGCTATATTTGTTATTAATACATTAGGTTACCAGACAAAAGCATTTTTCTGTCATGGTAAGAACTCACATCAAACACCTTCTCGATGCAGATCTCGTCGTTGATACTGTCTCGAAGGATGTCTTGATTCTGCCGAACGAATATGATGTAGGTGTCTGCCAGATCCATACCTGGTTTCTGGAGAGCAGAAGAAAAATTGGTGCCTGAAAACTAGTTTTTGCATAATAGTTTTAGTAACTTAAGAAATTCACGGCAACTACTTGTGCAATGTTGAAAATGTAATCATGACTAATATTTACTGTATAATGTACAACCAGGCTATTACATTAATGCACAATGACTTGCACACTCTGTCTGAGCAGGGATGAGACAAATTCTTTAAACGTGCAGCAATGCATAGAAAATGGAGAAACCAGCCAACACAGCTTTATGCAGCACATGGTGAGAGTGTGTGTTGGTTGGGGGTCTGCCCTGTCTTTAAACTTAAAATATGGCCACCAACAGCATCTTTCTAGTCATATGGTCATGCACAATGTCGCTGTAAATGCAGATGGTTTTAACACTAAAACTATGTTTGAATGGTGGTTGAACCAAGACATGACATCATGGTGGTCTAATCCAACTCATGCCAAAAGCACTCCAAAACAACATGTGGAAAATAGTCAAGAAATACAGCTTTTTAATGTTCTCTTATATTTATATAGTTATCCAGAGCTGCATAATACAAAAAACAACAACAACCAAACAAAGTGGAAATTCATTCAATTATAACTTAAAGTGAAATTATAGAACCAGAGACCTGAAACTAGTGCCAAAGTTGAAGCTAATAATGTTTGGTATTTTTGCTTGATCAGTCTTAGTTACAAGCTAGTGATCAGTCAGTTAACTGAACCCAGACGGAGACTGTCATACTATAATTATACATTATACCAAAAGCTTTAGTTTTATAGATATTAGGCTAAAATAAAGCTTTGACCACTGCTGGAGTTATTAAACATATGACAACCCAGGGTCCAGAACAGGAAGCTGTAGTTCAATGTACCTCTGCAGCTTCTGTATCGTTCCCTACCCATTACCCCATTGAGACAGTGTCATTCCCAAGGCCAAAATTAAACAGATTTAAAACCAACCTAAAAGGAGTAAATCATGAAAATCTCATAAACATAAAAACTACTTCAACTGAACAGAAAAATAAAACTATTAAATGTGGCTTATTAAACACAAGATCTCTCTCTTCAAAGACTTTGCTAGTTAATGACTTGATTTGTGATAATCAGATTGATTTATTTTGTCTCAGAAACCTGGCTGCAGTAATAGGATTATGTTAGTATAAATGAGTCAACTCATTCTGCTTTTCTAAATTATCATATTTCTCAAAATACTGGGCAAGGAGGAGGAGTAGTAACCATCTTGCAGTCATATTTATTTATTAATCCCAGGCCAGTTAATAGCTGGCCAGGGATTAATAAGTAAATTATTTTGAATATATAACCCTTAGTTTTTCTCATGCAAATTGTAAAGCACTAAAACCACTGTCTGTAGTTTTGTAACATTTACCAGGCCTTTACGTTTTAGATCAGTTCTCTAATTTCTTATCTGATTTAGTGTTAAATACTAATAAGGTCATTACGGTGGGGGATTTTTAACATTCACGTTGACACTGAAAGTACAAGCCTTTAATGCTATCTTGGATTCTATTGTCTTTGCCTAAAACATCTGTAGACCTACAACTGTTTGTCTTCATACTCTGGATCTTGTGCTGACATCTGACACTGAGTGTGAAAAATTAACGGTAAATCTACATATTCTTGTCCTATCTGACTATGTTTGTTGCGGTTACAGCCTGAGGTCCTTTGATTTGCATAAGACTGTTCGATTGCAGCTTGAGGATTTGCTGAACAGGCTATGCAGCTACAGGCCTGGGATTGGCTGAGTTTTCCTAACTCCTCCTGATGGACATCCTTCTGGAACCCGATTGAACTGTTGATCTCCTGCTCCTCCAATCACAGAAGAGACCCTCCTATTTAAACTCAGCTCACCTTTCATTAAGGGTGGCTGTGATTTAGTCTGAGCAGCTCGCCTCCTTGTCAGGTGTCTAGTGAAAATGTTTGACCTTGGCTTGTTTGATAAAAACTTTGTTAGCCCTAACTATTTGGTATTGCCATGTCTAGGTTGCAACTAAGAAACCTGTCTTTGTAACTTTACAGGCATATGGGAGCTTCTGAAGACTTTGGGAAGTTGTTTGTTAAGTTTTGATCAGGGACTGAACGCTTTTTGATAAAGCTCATAGTTAGAGTGGCTTAGGTTATCCTGAGCTATCTCTGTAGTTATGCTGCTATAGGCTTAGGCTGCTGGAGGATATAATGTCCACTTTCACCCTCTTCGCTACGTTCTCACACTACTCTTCAATTTTGTATTATTTGCTGTTATTTCAGCTTTTAACTTTGTTCTCTCTCTTTTCTCTTCCTAGAAGCTACACCTGGCCTGACTCTGTGTCTACCTGTAACACCTTTCTGCAGAGGGGAATCCTCCAAGCTTCTGCTGGCAACAACTTAATGCTCACCCTCTACCGATGATCCACATGGCCCTGTCTTTCAGTGTTTAACCCTTTCTCTCTCCTAGACATGGCGATTGACTGAGCTTTTACTGTAACTAACTCTATGTGCTCTCTTCAGACTCTAACCTTGAAAACTGGCTCAGAGTTTATATGTTCCTTCTTTCTAGATGAAACGACTAAAGGAGCTACATCCATTAACATCTACTTTTCCTTCCCATAGAAAGTACTCCTGGATCAGTGCTTCTTTGTTCTCTTTGTGTCTCTGCTCTGTTCTCTCTAACCCCCAGTCGGTCGTTGCAGATGGCCGCTCACACTGAGCCCGGTTCCGCTGGAGGTTTCTTCCTGTTAAAAGGGAGTTTTCCTCTCCACTGTCGCTACATGCATGCTCAGTATGAGGGATTGCTGCAAAGTCAACGCCAGTGACTGTCCACTGCTGCAAGTCACTGACTGGATGCAATCTACTGGGTTTCCTTAGATAGAACAACTTTTTATCCAATTTGAATAAATAACAGAATCTGACTGCACTGTTCAATGATTAAGATTAATTGGAATGTATGTACCTGACTTTGTGAAGTGCCTTGAGACGACATGTGTTGTGAATTGGCGCTATATAAATAAACTGAATTGAAACTGAATTGAATTTTTATTTCAGTACTTTTGGTTAATCAAACTTTTGGAAATATTAGTTTTAGGTAAACTCCATCTTAGTTTATTGGAGACCCGTTCTTGTTTCATCTCATGTTTTTTATTTATTAGAGATTATGTATTTAAACCTCACGTGATGGTTTGTACGAGTTCCATTAACCTCCTTTTGTTCCCCTTTTGATCAAAACCTGAAACTGACGGAACAATAAACCGCTTTTTATTTTAAAAATCACCCACATCGGCTTTCATGTTACTTTCCCTTTTCCCTGAGCAGGGTCATAACATTTGCATTAAACAAAGTAGCCTATTTGAAAAAGAAGATTATTATACATAGGAGGCTGGCAACCAGGTCTAACTCAGATCTGCGTACTTCCTTGCGTGCCAGGAAAATAGCACTCTACACATCTAGAGGAGTCTTAAATGTGGAAAAATTGTTTATTGTTGTTTAAAACAATCCTTCATCAAACTAGAACAGCCAATTGTCATCATTAATAGAGGCAAATAAGAACAACCTGGGATTTATTTTTAGTACAGAGTCATAGCTCTGTTGAGCCATCAATGCCCTCAGCTCTCAGCAGTTTCTAAAAGAATCAGATTATGATGACATAATGGGATTCTTTATAAAAAAATTAATTCTAAGAAAAATAAAATCCTACTGAACATGATTACTTGGTCTTCAGTAAGTAAGGTAGTCTTAGAAATAACTGTAGAATATTATCTGTGTTTGGACTGTTTTGATCTAGTTGAGCTTTCGGACACTTCAACTTGTATGTTAGATCCAATCCCAACCAAATGTTTAAAGAAGTGTTCTCTTTGATTATAGCCTCCATTTAGAAATGATTAATCTATCCTTTGTAAACGGATCAGTACCACGGTTTTTTAAGATTGATGTAATTAAACCTTTCCTTAAAAAAACCTCTTGAGATTACTTAATTAATTACAGATCTATATCCAATCTTCTGTTCTTATCTAAAATTCTTGAACAAATAGTTGCTAATGAAGTATCTGAGCATTTACACAGTAATGACCTGTTAGAAGAGTTTCAGTCAGGCTTCAGAGCTCTTCATAGCACTGAAACAGCTCTGCTGAAAGTCACTAATGATATTCTCCTGGCCTCAGATAATGGACTTGCATTTCATACAGTCGGTCACAGTATTCTCTTAAAGATGCTGCAACATGATGTTGGGATCAATGGAACTGCACTATACTGGTTTAAATCAGTTTTGTTTGACAGATTTCAGTTTGTTTGTGTTGATGACAAATCTTAACGCTTCAGGGGTACTTGTGGAGTTCTATAGGGTTCAGTGCTTTGGCCAGTTCTTTTTACTATATAAATGCTCCACTTGATAAGAGTTTAATGTCTTTTGCCATCATCTGCTGGGACAGCAGCATCTGCCGGTGACTTAGAAAAGCTCAACAAGCTGATAAAGAAGGCTGGTTCTCTTCTGGAGCTGTTGGAGATGATTGTGCAAAGAAGGATTCTTCATAAAATGTCATACAACAACAAATTGTTTTCAGTATGAGCATTTTTCAAATCCGCTGTAACATCGACCACTACAGGAGGTCCGTCCTGTCCACAGCCGTCACCATCTACAACAACTTGCTGAAGAAACTTGGATCATACAAGTTACAACAACATTTATAGTATTTTTGACTTAATTTGAATTAGTCTCTTGTATATGGGCAGAAACTGAATTTCAATTGTTCATACTGAATCTGCATTTGCATAATTTGAAATTAAATGCACTGGTTTGAAAACGAATTTCACTAAACTTAAACTGAATTTAATATTTTAAAACTGAATTTGTTTGCTTGGAAAATGTATTTCGTTGTATTGAAGGTTCTGTTTGACTACTTTCATTTTCAGTTCCAAAATTCAGTTTTTTTGCCACACATCCAGGTCCTCAAAGCCACAGATAAATCAAAAACAGATTTACTGATTCACGGATGTCATTCACTATTGCTGTGTCCAAATTCAGGGTCTGCATCCTTTGAAGGTCGCATTTGTAGGCTGACTACTCCATAGTGAGGCGATGAAGGCTCCTTCAAATGTAGCCGACAAATGCGTCCTTCTTTTCCCCAGATTTGAAGGATGGGTCTGGTGTATCCTCCGTGGCCCACCCTATCCCCTAGTTGTCTAAACCTGAAATATCTGATCGGTTTATCAAGATATCACTTAATTGCACAGATGTCCGCTGCCCCAGCAGCCGGCTCGCTTCGGCAGCTGTCAGCTGACCGGACGGGTTGAGAGAAAAGCTGACTCCCGGCACATTGTTTTGAAACTCCCGCTGGGTTTCCCCAATGGGTGGAAGTTAAACAGATATAATTCAGTCTGACGATATCTAATATTAATGATTGGTTTATTTATTATAATTATAATAATTATTATTATTAGTATGCTCTACAAATAAACAAATTTAAGCTGCGTTAAGTTGTGGTATTTGTCATCAATGTATTTTATCTACAGTGTTAGATTTTTATAGCTAACAACAATTATTTTGAACATTTTAAATGGCTGAATAATGAACAAGATCATAACATAAGAACATTTGAATAATAGGATTATAAGCCATCAGCAATATGTAAAAGAGTAAATAAAAACCATGTAGTTATCTACAGTGGAGACAGCAGTATTAACCTTCAGGCTGTTTCATGCTATCATAGTTGCTAGGCAACAGAAGTAACGCTGAGGTAAGGGCAGGGGAAACGCAGACTGACGTCTGCTATTAGGGAACATTAAGGTTTCTTATTCACCTACAGTGACGATGGAAAACATGAAACACACACACACTAAGGGTCAAAAGTTTTAGAATGCTTTTCCCACTTAATGGCTCTCTTTATTTTCATGACTATTTAAAATTTGTAGATTCTCACCAAAGGCATCACAACTATGAATGAACACACATGGAGTTATGTAGTGAGCAAAAACTGTGAAATAACTCTAAAGATTTTTAAATTTTCGATTCTTCCAAATAGCCACCCTTTGCTCTGATGACTGCTTTGATCTCTTGGCGTTCTCTCCATGAGCTTCATGAGGTCACCTGAAATGGTTTTCCAAAGAGTCTTGAAAGAACTTCCCAGAGGTTCATTGAGAGATGGCCAGAGGTTAATATTGCAGTCATTTCAGCAAAGGGCACTAAGGATTCTATAATAAAACATTTTTAAAGTTATTTTGCAAGTTTTGGTTTGCTACATAACTGCATATGTGTTCATTCACTGTTTGATGGCCACACCTCCAGCCACACGGTCGGTAACCCCACACACCAGAACTTTTTCACTTTGAGTTTTCATATACACATCCACTGAAGGATAAATACATGGGTTTTTGTTTATATTTTCATTTGACAATACTGAAATACATTAGTTCTAATTGTAGCGTGCACATTTGGTTAACTTTTGTATATTTAATTTAGTCAAATATTTAATTTTTTTTTGCTGTCTTTGCTGGTGCTGTGGGGGAGTACCTTGAACCGGGCTGAAGCAATGGACTCTGGTTGGCACACTCCCATCCCAGATCGACTGGCTGATTGTGGGATACCATCTGGAGTTCCACCATGGGGGAAGACCATTGAGTCTTTATTCTATTTTTTGCATAAGTTCTCTTTGCTTTTGTGATTTGCTTATTTTGTTAATTTTGTTTAGTTATTAGTCATTCAAGTTATTTCCTGAGCTAACTGTGTTTAGTTATTTTTGTTAGTTAAATTTGTGTAAATGTTTTCCTTCCCTATTCCTCAGTGTGTCAGTCTGGTCTGATCAACCAGTATTTAAGTTCCCTTTGTTTTGTGGGAGGTCAATTTGTTTGTTTCGAGCAGTTCGTTTGAGGTTTTGTTATGTTAAACCTTGATTTTTTGCCTTGAGTTTGGTTTCTTCATTGGACCTATTGTAAGGGCCATATAAACATTGTTTGAATTTGTTATTTTGGGGAAATAAAACCCATTTTCCTTGAAAATTATCACTGTGTCCTCATGCTTGACCGGCCCGGTCCCTCACACACTGTTTTGATGCCTTCATTGAGAATCTAAATACAATGTAAATAGTCATAAACATAAAGAAAAACATTAAATGAGAAAGCATTGGGTCACACCACCATATCAATGAGTTCCAGTGTTACAAGTACATCCATGACTGCAGGTCTGAAGTTTGGTGTGGAGAAACTTAACTGGTCTGCACAGAGTCCTGACCTCAACCTTCTTAAACCCCTTTGCGATGAAGCAGAGCAGAGGTTGCTATTCTGGTTTTCTCCTAAACCTTGAGGAAGATGTTTACAGTAATTGTTAAAGTGGCTGTTGCTCGCATATGAACTTAAGTGACATCCCATTCTTAATACAAAGGCTTCAATATGATGTTGGTCCACCCTTTGCAGCTTTAACAGCTTCAACTCTTCTGGGAAGGCTGTCCACAAAGTTGTCCACATAGAGCGTATTCACAGGAACTTTTAACCATTCTTCCAGAAGCACATGTGAGGTCATAGACTCATGTTGGACGAGAAGGGCTGGCCCTCAGGCTCTGCTCTAATTAATCCCAAAGGTGTTCTATTGGAGTGAGATCAGGACTCTGTGCAGGCGAGTCAAGCTCATCCACACGAAACTCTCATTCATGTCATTATGGACCTTGCTTTGTGCACTAGTGCAGGAATGTTGGAAGAGGAAGGGGCTATCTCCAAACTGTTCCTACAAAGTTGAAAGCATGAAATTGTCCAAAATCTCTTTGTGTGCTGAAGGCTACACAGTTATTTTTACTGAAAATAAGGGGCCAAGCCAAGCTGAAAGAAACCGCACAGCATTATCTCCCCACCACCAAACTTTACACCTGGCACAAGACAGTAAGGCAAGTACGGTTCTCTTCGCATCCACCAAATCCAAATGCCCATCAGATGGCCAGATGGAGAGGCGCGATTCGACACTCCGGAGAACAGATCTCCACTGCTTTAGAGTCTTGTGGCGAGGTGCTTTACAGCACCGCATCTGACGCTTTGCATCGCACTTGGTGATGTATGACTTGGAGCTTGACTGGAATTTGCCAGAGAACACGGGAATTTGTAGGTTCGCCACTGATGCCATTCTATTCGCAGATGAGAGCAGGTTCACTCTGAGGTCATGTGACAGACAAGAAGGCTCTGGAGAAGACTATGAAGAAGTCTGATGACAGTTTTCTGGGGTCCATGTACTTAAGCTTGTGCCCACACCTGGTCGATCTCTATAAGCACAATTTGCAGGCCCATATATGGTTGAAAGCAGAGTCAATGACACATATTGTTCACACTCTGGATAGAATGCCCCATCTGTGTCATTCAAATATACCGAAACCCTTTCGTGCGAGAGAAGATAACCGTAAAGGCTTAGATTGCGATGTGCATATGTGTAGCCAAAAGAGACCATTTATGTGGTCTACTGTCAACGTGCATTTGGCTGTGCTAAGTTTTCTTTTTTGCAGTGCCCCTGTACTAGCAGCTCCAGACTTTAACAAGGCATTTATACTGTTGGTGGATGCAAACACCACTGGGGCTGGAGCAGTGTTGCTACAAGATGGAACAGATGATATCAGTCAGCCAGTTTCCAACTTTTAAGCTAATCTCAAGCATTATCAACATAACTGTTCCACCACTGATAATTAAACTTTAGCAATGCTACTTGCTTTGCAGCAATTTAACCTGTTAAGCCCGACCCTACCAGTCCTAGTATGAGAAGAGCAACGCTCATTTTTCACCATCTGTAAAAGTAGGTCAACATGGTCAATTTTTTTTTCTTAATCCATCGAAGGAGGAGGATTTAATGTATCTGAAACCACTGGCCAAATTTCTTTTTTCCACAAATACTTTCAGTTGTCCAGCTGACTCTGTGAACAAAATGCAACAGAAAACACCCGTGTTTTTGAGTAACCCCCTATTGTCTGCTGTCATTAGAAACTATACAATCTCACCATTCCGGCAACGTAAAGCATGTCTTTGTAGCACTTCCTTTGGAGATGTAATTTGCATGCCTATCGAAGGTTCCAAGGCTGTCCTTTCTAGAAAATCTATCATTTATAATGGCAAGGAAGAGACTGCTTTGGAAGTTTTGGATGACATTTGGCGGACCAATGACATCGATGACGAAGATTTGGTTTGGAGGACTTGCGTAGTTCATGCGTAAATTGCAGTTTTACGTTTTTTTTTTCCATCAGATTTACATCACATGTCTGCCATTTCAATAATGCTTAAGTTATTTTATGTTTGTAACTACTTTTGTGTAGGACATCTGTAAACAACCCACCCCTTCTCCAGAACAAAGAGGCTGCATGGCTGTTTGTGTGGGACTGATTTAAATTAGATTCCACATCAGTTACCTTTATTGACCAAGTTTGTGTGCACAAACAAGGAATTTGACTTAGGTTTCCACAACCACAAAATGTAAGGAGTAGCTGACTACTGTAGCAGTAAGGAATTTATTGTATTCATCAGTTTTTCTTTGATAATTATTTTTATCGAATTAGTATATGGAGCTTTTCATTGAATATTCTTTCGGCTCACAAAGTTTTAAATGGATTATTCTTTTCTTCAAAAAACTTACCCCAGTTGGAGACAAAAGGATACAGTTTTTTCCATTTTTTTTCATTATATTAATTTTATGCTGTGCACAATGGCACATTGTGATGATATATAGGGTAAATATCATGACCAAAGGCTATGTCATATGCAGAAGAGTCGGCACTTTTTTGACCAGATTCCCTTTTATGAGGTGAAAAACACATTAGGCACAGTTTAGGGAATAACAGCGGACTTCCCGTGATGTCATTGTCCGAATAAAAAACCCACTTTTGCAACAAACTGACCTCTTCCACACAGGTCCCCAGCGGAACTGGACAGAGGGACAAAGAGCGCTAATGTCTCTTTGCGGGCAAACAGACATAACTCTTCAAACTGGATCCAAGAGTGTCATACGATCACGCGATCAGATGCACTAAGTTAAGTAGAAATGAATTGCTGTTTGTGTATCCGGTATTCATTCATGAACAGGGGTAATTAAGGTACAAGCGTTGCTTGACCTTTCTCTCTGAGGTCTACAGAAGCAAACAGTGTTCCAGAGAGTTCCCAGCAGAGACCCTGTCTCTACGACATCGAGTGGAGCAGTTTTTCCTGGTCTGAAGGAAGGACAACAGGACCGCATCACCGTGGCTACAGCAGTAATGTGCAGTTTGGCCCCACGGCTACGGAGGGGGGAGGGGCGCTAACAGCTAAGAAAACGTGCTTGCCTACTAAAGATCATTTACCCAAAAAGGTTGTTAGTTTTCAATCTAGTAAAATAATATTTCCCTAAATATTATTTTACTAAACTTGATAACTAAGTAACACAATTAAGCCTATTTCTCCAGAAAGATTTGGTTCTTATTCAAAATAATATTTCTTTAAATATTATTTAAATAAATAAAGGCAGCTAATTAAACACCGTTGAGAATTGGTCATGCAGAAGGTTGGTTTTATTCAGCAAATCATTCTTTAAAATATTATTTTATTAAAATAATATTTTATCTGATCTTTATGAATGTGAATGGTTGTTTAAATGTATGCCAATTATTACCTAAGTTAGTTCCAAGACTAACTTCACTTCACTTCCATATTCTTCAAGATAATTCTTGGTTCTCAAACATAAATATTGCATGGTAATGTTGCATCACTCTTTTGGTCATGATTTTCAATCATCTTTAATCAACTTGTTTATACATAGCCCATTAGTCTTCCCTATTATTTAATTATTTAATTCTGCTCGGTAGTTTAGTTGGATTGTTTTAGCATGGTAAAGAGTTTGTTGATTAAAATATGTTTGACTTTGAGTTGACTTATTTTTGTTAATAAATTCTTGTATTTTAAGAAATTGTGTGAATTCATTCCAGGCGTGTGCAGAGTTTATGCTGTTCAATAATGTCAGAGCTTGGCTCATCCCTTTCAATTTTGTCCTAATACCACCACCTTATTGGGCTGGTATTCACAGGACAACCATTAACAGACCGAAATATTATTTAATGAAATATTAAAGTATTAATATTAAATAATATATTCATATTCATAATCACAACATACAGTACAGACCAAAAGTTTGGAAACACCTCATTCAAAGAGTTGTCTTTATTTTCATGACTATGAATATTGTAGCTTCACACTGAAGACATCAAAACTATGAATTAACACGTGTGGAATTATATACTGAACAAAAAAGTGTGAAACAACTGAAAATATGTCTTATATTCTAGGTTCTTCAAAGTAGCCACCTTTTGCTTTGATTACTGCTATGCACACTCTTGGCATTCTGTTGATGAGCTTCAAGAGGTAGTCACCTGAAATGGTTTTCACTTCACAGGTGTGCCTTGTCAGGTTTAATAAGTGGGATTTC
Organism: Crenichthys baileyi; assembly: GCA_036173005.1. Lineage (NCBI taxonomy): Eukaryota > Metazoa > Chordata > Actinopteri > Cyprinodontiformes > Goodeidae > Crenichthys > Crenichthys baileyi. The sequence goes on along the minus strand of JAHHUM010000469.1, from coordinate 94,516 downwards.
AAGCCTTATAAATGGGGTTGGGACCACCAGTTGTGTTGTGCAGGAGGTGGATACAGTACACAGCTGATAGTCCTACTGAATAGACTGTTAAAATTTGTATTATGGCAAGAAAAACTTTAAGAAATGAAGGTCAGTCAGTCCGAACAATTGGGAAAACTTTGAAAGTGTCCCCAAGTGCAGTCGCAAAAACCATCAAGCGCTACAAAGAAACTGGCTCACATGAGGACCGCCCCAGGAAAGTAAGACCAAGAGTCACCTCTGCTGCGGATGATAAGTTCATCCGAGTCACCAGCCTCAGAAATCGCAGGTTAACACCAGCTCAGATTAGAGAACAGGTCAACGCCACACAGAGTTCTAGCAACAGACACATCTCTAGAACAACTGTTAAGAGGAGACTGTGTGAATCAGGCCTTCATGGTAAAATAGCTGCTAGGAAACCACTGCTGAGGACAGGCAACAAGCAGAAGAGACTTGTTTGGGCTAAAGAACACAAGGAATGGACATTAGACCAGTGGAAATCTGTGCTTTGGTCTGATGAGTCCAAGTTTGAGATCTTTGGTTCCAACCACCGTGTCTTTGTGCGGCGCAGAAGAGGTGAACGGATGGACTCTACATGCCTGGTTCCCACCGTGAAGCATGGAGGAGGAGGTGTGATGGTGTGGGGGTGCTTTGCTGGTGTCACTGTTGGGGATTTATTCAAATTTGAAGGCATACTGAACCAGCATGGCTACCACAGAATCTTGCAGCGGCATGCTGTTCCATCCGGTTTACGTTTAGTTGGACCATCATTTATTTTTCAACAGGACAATGGCCCCAAACACACCTTCAGGCTGTGTAAGGGCTATTTGACCAAGAAGGAGAGTGATGGGGTGCTGTGCCAGATGACCTGGCCTCCACAGTCACCGGACCTGAACCCAATCGAGATGGTTTGGGGTGAGCTGGACCGCAGAGTGAAGGCAAAAGGGCCAACAAGTGCCAAGCATCTCTGGGAACTCCTTCAAGACTGTTGGAAAACCATTTCAGGTGACTACCTCTTGAAGCTCATCAACAGAATGCCAAGAGTGCGCGGAGCAGTAATCAAAGCCAAAGGTGGCTACTTTGAAGAACCTAGAATATAAGACATATTTTCAGTTGTTTCACAGTTTTTTGTTTCAAGTTTCTGTTGCAATATTCATAGTCATGAAAATGAAGAACACTTTGAAAGAGAAGGTGTGTCCAAACTTTTGGTCTGTACTGTGAGTCTTACCTTTATACAGGTACCGAATGTTTGTATTTAGACTTTATAACTGTGGAGCTATACTTGTTTTATTTCAGTTATGTAAGTTCAGGTGGAAATTCTTTTGAAAAACCCTTATGGCGTAACAGGTTAAGGTTTATTTAGGTTTCACAACAAATCCTGTTATACTGATTAAAACCCTTTTCAGAAACGTATGTTCAACCACAACCAGTGATTAATACGATGGGCTTTACTTGCCCAGGAATACAATCTAGACATCAGACATAGGAGAGGGATTGATAATGTAATAGCTGATGTACTTTCCCGGATACAGTGTAAACCTCCTTGTCGAACATGGTGACACATGTTAAAGGAGTTATATTTTTTCTCTGCGTAAAATGTTTTGGGGGTGGGTGTAATGATAACTGACCTCTAGGGACTCTCCTCAGACGAGAGCTCTTTGTCCTCTTTTGTTTCCTTACTGCCACAGCTCAGATGTGTTGCAGCTCACCAGCTACTGCATAGAGAGTGCCATCTCAAAGGGCCTCGCTCTTTTTCTTGGGCCTTCATCTGCAGTGATATTGTCTGTAACTGTCTGTGCAGCTTGGTGTAATTTCTGTGTGAGTAAATGTGTACATTTAAAAGGCAAGTGTATTGGTTCATAGTGGAAGATGGTATAGGTTTTCCTTGCCACTTTTGTTCCTGATCCCTATTTTCCTATCTTGTGGTTAGACAAGGAGCTCAGCCATTGTACCTTTTTGTATTTTTGCAGATAGAGCTGTCATTTAACTGGTTGGTTTGCCATAATTTTAAAATGAAAACTTGTTTCCAACTGACAGTGTTTAATAGTTTTTTTAACTTTGCGTTACACCTTGTGGAAGATAACCTATTTGGTGTTTAGGAGGTCGTAACACCCACACCACAAAAGGTACCAAAAGCTGGTTTAATGACCATGGTGTTACTGTGCTTGATTGGCCAGCAAACTGGCCAGACCTGAACCCCACAGAGAATCTATGGAGTATTGTCAAGAGAAAGATGAGACACAAGACCCAACAATGAATAATGACCTGAAGGTCGTTATCAAGCAACTTCAGCTTCCATTACATGCATCAAAAGACAGACTTTATCCTCCAGCGGATGGAATGAATTCCGTTGCAAGTAATTGGATTTAAGTTGGACCTGTCTTTTTCGTAGCATGGTCACTGATGACTTTTGATGTAAACAAAAAAAAGTTGAATTGCCTGTGAGAGCTTAAGCTACACACATCAATGTGGATGCTTATGTCTTCCCACACTTAGTGGTAAAGCTATGAGTTCATTAGTCAATGAAATGTTTGAATAAAATAAATTGGCTACAATTCTGAACAATAATTAAGATATCTTTTCAGTGCACAGTTTATACCTCTGTCCTCTCTTAGCTTGTTTTGTCTGGTTTGTGTGTTTTTCAACTAAAGCTAAATACTAGTAATCCCCTGTGTGTCCGGACCCAGGCACTCATCAACATTTGACATACAAAGAAACTCCATGCACAAACTAAACAAATTCCTGTTCAATAAAGAGAGGGAGGGATAAAGCAGTGAAGTGGCAGGAGGAGGAAGAGCCCTTTTGATAATGACTAGTTTGCAGAAGAGGAGAGCGGTGAAAATACCTGGTAATTGCATAGCACCACATGCACAGTTACCTCGTCTGCCTTATTTAATTTCTGCCAGGTGGATGTGTTCATGTTTACAGGTCACTGAAGGTTGGCAGCTATGTAATTTAAAACTGCTCGTCTTGTTCTACAATGCACTGAAGTAACATTCATTGTAGGTATATGAATAACGATGCAAGCTAAAACTTACAACTCATTTACTGACTTGCAGGATGTGAATTAAACTGTGACACTTGGAGGAGTCCACTTCTTCCAACAGGGTCTGAATGCAGGTCTATGGAACACAGGTAAGTAGCTAAGTACTAAGCTGAAACCTTGCATTCTTTCCTGAAGTTACCTTAGTTTAAAATGATATCTGTTGTCAGTACTTTTAATTCAAAAGCTTTTACTTAGCCAGGTGCAAGTTTTTATCAGAATCAAAAGTATTTTACAACAGAGACCAGATTATAGATTACAATACATCAGAGATGAACTGAATAATCAGCCTGGTGGTGACTGGAATTGGATGATTTTACCTCACATTTCCTGTGTTCCCCTATGTCTTATTCTGCTCATTACTCTTCTCTCCCTCAACTCTCTAACAAAATTTGTCTCAGCTTTTTCTCATATCCACCTGATCAACCTCACCTGCTTGCCCTGCATTTCTCTTCACTTTCTCCCTGGAATCCCCATGATGTCATGTAGCCACTAACAAAACCATTCTCCCAGCACACCTTGTTTTCTTTGCCCGCACTGGCGGAAGCTGGTCGCAACAGGGAGGAAGCACAAGATTCTGAAACTTGCTGGCGAGTATAAGTCTGTACTACTTCGAAGAATCCAAAGTCAAGTAAAATCTGGTGTTTGAGTACCTGCTGATTGAGGAAAACAAAAGTTAACTACTGATTTGCTGTTAGTGAATACAGCGTTCATGAAAAAGGGGAATTAAGACAAGCTTGAGCCAGAGAGTTCCCAGAAGAGACGGTGTCTCTAATCACGTTGAGTGGAATGGTTGTGCCCACGCCTGAACGACGACAGCATAGGAACAGCCAGCATCGTATGCCTTTCTGTGTGCTGCGCTAGGTAGCAGAAAATATCAACCCCTTTATACCTGCTACTGAACGCAGCAGCCACATTTCTTTGTTCACCTTCGCTACTCAACTCAACGCCCTTTGGATCTCCTGTTCTTCAGAACGGTTCATGTATGAGGTAGTGTTTGGGCGAAGAAAATTAATCTAAATATTGTTTATTTCATGGTGTTTTGCTTTGTTTGTGGTGCTAAAACGGCTACCCGGTGAGCTAATGTGAACAGGTCTCAAAGCCAGCAGGATAGTTTATTTGTTCTGTGTTTTGTTTTATAGCTACGACAAACCTGAGTGATTTTAATGAGTGGCCATAGCACCTCGCTGGTGCTCATATACATTTTAATCTTTGTGTTAATGGTATTTCAACCACGTGAAACTAAAAGAGCCATCTTGTGAGTCCATAGAGGTTCCAGTTAAAATAAGATTTAGATCAATTGTGCAAAAGATTATTGGTTTATAATTCAACAAATAATATTTCTCAAATACTATTTATTAAAATATTGATGGCTAATTAAACAATATTACAAATCAATTTTCGGGCACCCAAACTGATTTCGGTAAAAACAAAAAAAACCCTAAACAATGCCAACGAAGTAATGTGAGGGGTTATAAAGCCAGAGTAAAACACCTCAAGAACGTTGTGCTTATTTGAGTGTTAGCTCAGCTTGCAATAGACAAGCATCTCCAGGACCTTGCACATGAAAGCGAGCTTGGAGATTGGTCTACTATGAGAAAGTACAGCGTCCATACCAGGTTTTTTAATCAGTGTTGTCACCACTGCATGTTTAAAGCTCACAGGTACATGTCTATTTGCCAAGCTGCCATTTACAATGTTAAGAGTAAAAAAAGACAAGGGGGAAAAAATCTCTTTAAAAGACACGGTGGGATCAGATCATTTAAAGACTCAGGAAGCTTCATCTGATCAATAATCTTTTTCAGATAGACCAAAGGGGCCACCTCAAACTGGTTAAAGGCAGCAGAGCATGTGGCATAGAAGAAGTCACAAGAAGGAGGGCTAATTAGAGCCCTAATGCTTCCAACCCTATGAATGAAAAAGCTCAAAAAATTTCTACTCGCTTTAATGGAGTTCTCCAGGTCAGCTATCGACACAAGAATTCTGATAGATGGAGTTAACAATATTAGAAAAATACTGCAGCTGTCACTGTTCTCTGATAAAAACACCTGCAATCCCTTAGTGATTAGAAACACCTGTAAGATGTCTTTTATTCATCTTTGTTCAGCTCTTCTGCACTCGCGCCTGGCACCACGTGTGGCTTTGTTTATCCAGGGCTAATGGTCTGATCTTTAGTGGAGCCACAGCAACTAGTACAGTCTGACAGATTGAGCTAAAGTGAGAGGACAGAGTTTCAACATCTGAATAGAGACCCACACAATCACTAAAGATAATTGCTGAGCTAAAGGCTATAGAGAAATGAGCAGCAATGGAAGAGTGAATGGCACGACGGCGCTGCATGGAAACCAGGGGTTTGCGGCAAGACACACGATCGGCATATCAAATATGACACAAACATGTGGTATGTGAAGGCGGCCAATCTCTGGCCAATCTCAGGAATCTCTGCATTAAAAATATTAAAACAAGTGTTAAAACAAGACCCACTTTCAGGGATTAGCACCCATGGATGTTAAAATCTCCAAATATTGCAAACTGGTCATATCTAGGCAAGATTCCTCCCAAATATCCCCAGTCAACAAGAAAAAACTTATTATACTGCATAAAACAACACAGAGCACCGGAAGGACAAATCCAAGCTTGAACACATTCATCTTAAAGCTAGAATACAATGTGATTGGCGTGAGCTATATAAAGAAGTAGCTCTGCCTGCAAACAGCCGATACGCCTCCTCCACTACCTGCCATCCTTGAAGAGTTGAAATAGGTGCAGTTCAATGGTAACCGTTCACAGAAAGCGCTCAATTCACCAATGTACATCCATGTCTAAACTGATGGTTGCTGGATAAGATAAACCTACAGTGATTGCAGATTGGTTAGATCAGGGTTTGGGATCAAAAAAGTTTAAAAACACTGATAGTGGTTGTAATATTTTTAAATAATTTTGGGATGTGGCACACTAACTTGGCCAAACCTAGATTTAATTATTCTACACTGTATATAGTTTCTTTAAAACTCAGTCAGTCATCAACAGGGATCTCATCAACCTTGAATCTTTTTGTGAAAATTACTATGTGGAAATGTTACCTAGTGTTGGTATCTTCAGACCAAATTAGATTATTTCTGCAGGATCTGTATTAAGATTAGGATCATAATGTCCACATTTGACCAAATACTGAGAAAATCCCATCATTACACTGAAAGTTAAGTATAAAAAAAATGAAACTGAATATTTTTCTTTGCAAAAACATTGTCTTTATTACCAAACACTAATGCAACTTTGGAGTTAAACTGCTTCTGAGGGGCAAAATATATAGAGCTGGTGTTAAATGTTAGTGACATCAAAATAAAATGATAAGGGGATTTTAATAAAAAATAATAAGAAGAAGGAATATATTATAGTGTACTCTTGGGTTAAAAAAACAGTAAAATGTAGACAGCTTGTTCTTTTGGTGACAAAGGAGGTGGTGCAGCACAGCGAGGGGTCTCAGAGGCTTCACCTCTCGTTCTTTATTCTCAAAGAGGCTTACCTGCTTCAGGTTTCCTGCATACAAAAGACCAACAGGCCAAGGTAGGTGTTACACCATAATTTCATGGGAGGAGACATTTGGGAAGGAAGTCTAGATGGGAACCAGAGAGCATTATGAGGAAGGTGGGTGCGGGGTTGTAAGGGATTATGAAAGTCAGCGCAGGTTGTTCTGCTGCTCTTCAGCTGAGATTTAGTCTCTTGATGGTCTACTTTCCCACATCCGATGTTTACACAATACTGTTTAAAATATACTGACAGTGTCATTTTTATTATGACTATGTCACGGCTACAAAATATTATCTTTCATTATTATGTGTATTTTTATTACTTGTTCCTTCAGTTTTTCTTGTATTTAAAATTAGATTTTTTTTTTCCATTCTTGCTTTGTAACGTACTGCAACCAAATATGAATAATGTGTACAATAACAATAACAACTTTATTCTCTTTTATTCAAAAATAATATGATTCTTCTTTCATAATACCACTAAAGAAGTTCTATTATTGGGCTGGGAGTTTTCACCTTTAAAATCTTTTACTGTGCAACATTCGTATAAAACCCTTAACAGGTGCTAGATTGGAAATGCATTTAAAGCTGCTACACACTGGACCTTTCCGATATGTTGTGTGACTACAGGCTCTTATCATAGTGTGCTCCAACAGCATCTAAGGGGTTTCTCTGTTACTGCTGTTTAAGTCCATGATTAGCCTCCTTGTGTTCTTCAAAGCTGGAATTTTGGAGTTCAAATTTGTAAACATTAACTGGATCAGAACAGACCCGAGAGTAAAATTTTGACTCGGAAAATCAAAGGTTCTTTACCAGCCCAACATCTAAGCCTGACATGGCTGCCTTGCACATCAAATATGTTACAGCTGTGGTTATAAATGTTTTCAGTTTGCTTTTCTTAAGAACTGTTGGATACATGATAATGCACAAGCTAATAGTTTAAAATGAGTAATCTGAAGAAATGCATTTTTATCAACGTGCATAAGAATTCACAGTCTGGTCACTTCACACAACAGTTAGGGACTCCTGTTTGTTTGCACAGCTAAGCTTTATTTAAACTGGTGTTGTTGATGCTGGGAATGATTGTTTCCAACAAAGCTACCTGGTAAATGAAAAAGTACCACCTCCCTACCAGGAATTTTTTAGAGACTACCCTACTAAATAAATAAGTGCAGTGGGTTAATAATGGCCCCTGGTTCCTTAAAATGTACCTTTAGTTATCTGTTATATACAGACACAATAATCTATGCATCGAGTTTAGCGACCTTTTATGCTTGAACCAGAGTCAAGTGGTTTAAACAAACAACCAAAGCAAACTTTAGAATAATCAGGGACAGAAACTGAGATGAAAATGGATGAAACAGGAGCCAGTCTGCAGAAAAAGTCATCCAGTCTAGACTCTTACAAGTTATTTACAAAACAATATAAAACACAAAGAAGTGATGATGGAGTCGGATCAAGACCTTCAAAGAGCACTATATTTAACACCCTGACATCAGCCTGTTTGTTTCCATCAAACATTCTGGCTACAAGAATGCAGATGGAAGCACAATGAAATGACAGACAGGGCGAATAATAAAACAGCAGGCAGATCAACAGACTCACAGGGACCTCCACATATCTGGCAGCTGTTTTCACCTTTTTTTGGGGGGGTGAAATGAGACAGCATGTTTGAGGAAACAAGCCCCTGATACTCACTGTGAAGGACAGGATGGAGGAGAAGAAGGTGCCTTCATCATATCTTGACAGCTTGGAGAGGACACCTTCCAAAACCACATTACACTGCAGACACCAGACAAACGTACTATTTAAGAACAGTTTCATGGGTGAGCATCATAAGATTTTCTTATCAAATTTTTTTATTGTATTTTAACGTGGTTCAGTGTTGTTTTTTAATACAATTTTATTCAGACCAATGTTTTAAAATTTTACTTAGAAAAGATTCAATAAAAAACTCCATTAATTACACAAGGAAACTGAATAAACGAATAAATCAAGAAAGTCTAAATTTTTTCCTTTTTTTAATGTGGAAAATACATAAACTCACTGCCAACAAAACATCAAAAGCAGAACAATAATAACTGAGTAAATTTTCAATACAACAAATAGAGATATACATTTTTATAGAATTGAGTATAGTCTAACAAATTGAGATATATACATTTTTATAAAAGAAACAGAAGAGAAGAAGAAGTAATATTTAAAAAAAGGAATGCAAAATGCAACACAAGATCAAGTACCTTTGATATGAGGGAGACAATCATTTCTTTGAATGTGTCATCAATCAGAACATCAATCCTGGAGTGGTACTGTTGCTGAGGTTATTGGGGTGTCAGCATATTGGAGGTGAAGATCCAAGTTTGTGGTGGAGAAGGAGGGGAAACAACACACACACACACACACACACAAGCATAAAATTAGGCAAGGTGTTAAAAACCTTCCCAACAGTGTAACACTGCTGAGTTAAGCAGCTAATAGGATGCCTTTTGCTTCTAAATCTAATTCCTATCCACACAGGAAAAGCGAAGGAATCTGAAGGATACTTTAACTGCATCTCTGCACAACTACAGCAGCCTTGTATTCATTCAAAGCACCGGTCTAGCTGCGAGGACCAAAGGCTCACACGAGATTCAATTAATCCACCGTTTCATGTCTTGTTTGCCTCGATCCCCAACCCCTCTGAAAAAATATTCATGACACATTTTCCCTTGAAGGAAGAAGAGAAAAAAGGCTGAGTGCTGAATGGCTGTGGCAGCAGGGGAGTTCGTCTCTTGCCAACAATGCCCTTTCACTGGCCGTCTAAAGAGCACCCAAATTAGAAATTTCAATCAACAAAGCACATGGATCGATGACAAACTGCAGATCTGAGGAGGTTGCAGCCAAATTTAACTTTCACTGCTCATCCACAAGTCTGTAAACTGGCAGTTTTCTTTCAATGTACTTTGTTTTTTTCTAGCTAATCTGTATTTTCTTCTGGTCTTAATAAACAGCTACATTCTCTTTTCGATTACAGCAACAAGAAAATGTAGGGAGAAGAACTTGTTTAATCTTTGCTCTATGTAACGCAAAAACAGAGATGAACATTAAGCTATTTATAAAATACATTTATTTGGTTTGTTGAGCTTTTGCTGCAACTTTAACTCCACAATATCTGGTCTAAATGTGGCAGGAAGCTGAACACACCGACAGTTCACATTTAGTTTAAACCAACATTTCTTCAAAGCCTTTAGAATGTTATTTGGGAGTCAACAGGTCATATTCTATTTAAAGTTGAAACCTTTGTAGCCTGATGAAATTTAGATAAACCTAAACTTAGCACAAAATGTAAGGAAAATTGTGTTTGAGCAATTGTTTCTTTATTGTAACATTGCTTCTTGGCAATAAATCTCATGCCAGAAAAGCCTGTTTAATCCCCCTTAAGTGGTGCAACATATGTAAACAATATTCGTCTGTGGGCTGAGCAGCAGAGTTGAATATGTGTGTTGCGCCTTTGAAAAATTTGCCAAATCCTCTTTGCCGATGCCAAACAGTTTATAATATTATTGACCAGCGACGGAAAAAAAGTCAGTTTATCCACCAAGTCCAATTCACAGAGACATTTAGAGGCCAGGTCCACCCGAACTTTCTGCAAAAGAACTGTCCTGAGCTGTTCTTTAAGTGTCATGTTCTTTCTTCCTTAAAAACTAAAACCCAACTTGACCCACAATTTTTTTTCCAGGATAACTTTTACGGTCCAAAGAATATCAGAATTTTGTTAATGTCAGGTTTAATGCCATTTTTTTAAATTCCTAATTACGTTCTCACATATGCTGCAGGTTGAACTGAGACACCACATCTCATTATCACAAAGCAGACAGTTAAAAACAGGTCATATCGATTGCAAAGGACATTCTGTGTGTGCTGATGACACAAAAAGTGACATACAGTCCAAACAGGATCAGTAGACAAGGTTCCTTTTGCAGGCAACCTATAACATGCTTCCTACGCCAAATAATCTCAGCCAAAGGCTGGGATAAGCTCTGTTAGGTCCCATTTGTTAAATGCCAGCTACACTCCATTGCATTGACACTGTGTGCACGGTACTTCACTCACGTAATCTATACACCCGGCCGCATAATGAAGTATTTAAATGATTTGCATCAACTTTGGAATTAAGAGAACCAGCATCAACGCTTTGCCACATAGACACCCCCTAACTTAAGTTTACAGAGTGTGTTTGTGCTGGAAGGGGAACAAGGCCAGCCAGGAGCACACTGAAGACCAGGTTAGGAAGGATGCAAAACACAACAAGTGTAAAGTACACCAAAACACTTTTATTCCTGCTTATTGTGTTCACATCTTTTGTCATTGGTTTATGGTGAAAAATGTGTTTGTAATCCATATATCCTTCTATTAGTATTTCATGCTTTCATGTCTCTTTATTTGCAGTTTGAACTCAGCTATCATTCCTAAGCAACGTTTAGCTCAGTAAAAAGAACTAATATATACTTACTGCAGCAAAGTAGAAACTCAGTTTGGATTATAGAAGGGCCAGTCACTGCAGGGGCACAATTATTCTGCCCAAAATTTGCCAGTAACAAAGAAGGGCATGAAATAATATGATTGTCTTTTAGCTCTTCCCTTTTCATCCTTGTCTGGATGTCAAATATTATACATTTAAAGACTACTCATCTTTATGATCAACAACTTTTCAATAAACTTGGGTCAAAGTTCATGTTGTTAAAGTGGCCACTCATCCCAAAAAGGAACTGCAATATGTTGCCATATCACTATTTCTAGCCATGAACTATGCAAACTATATTTTTAAGTTGTCTGAAAATGTATAATATAGAATTCTCAGTGAGACTGGGCTCATCTTAGCACGTCAGATTTAGACATGATTTGCATCTATAATTCCCTTTTCACAAAAAAAGGAACACCAAATTGATTTTTTGTCAAAAAAAACAGTTGAGTGAAATAATTGATGAGTTATACTGTATGTTGTCCCAATGAGTGTTTTAGATGAGTAACATAGAGCTACCAAAAAGAAAGGAGAACAATAAGGCCGGTGACCTGGCCCCAATGTAAATGCAACCACAACAATTTAAAAAAAACAGTCAGGTAATTATGGAGAGCCGTTTCATTCAAAATTAAATAAATAAATACTCTTATTAATACATTAATAATAAATATTCCATCCAATAAAATATGCCCCCTTGAAATATCTTTACAAGTGCTCGTAATTGTCGTCTTCCGTTTTATCCGGGACTGGGTCGCGGGGGCAGCAGACTCAGTAGAGACACCCACACACCTCCTCCGGGGGGAGCCCAAGGCATTCCCAGGCCAGCCGAGAGGCATAGTCCCTCCAGCATGTCTTGGGCCGTTCCCTGGGCCTCCTCCTGCTAGGACGTGCCTGGAACACCTCCAGGAGGCATCCGGTATAGATGCCCGAGCCTCCTCAACTGGCTCCTCTTGATGTGGAGGAGCAACGCTCTACTCTGAGCTCCTCCCGGATGGCCAAGCTCCTCACCCTGTCTCTAAGGGAGTGCCCGGCCACCCTACGGAGGAAGCTCATTTCAGCCGCTTGTATCTGGGATCTCGTTCTTTCGGTCATGACCCAAAGTTCCTGGCTATCGGTGTGGGTAGGAATGTAGACCGACTGGTAAATCGAGAGCTTCGCTTTTCAGCCCAGGTCTCTCTTCACCACAATAGACCGGCACAGCATCCCTATTACTGCAGCAGCCGCACCGATCCTCCTGAGGCGCCGGATGGTTTGCCAGAATCGATTCGAGGCCAGCCGGTAGTTCTTCTTCATGGCCTCACCAAACTCCTCCGAGGCCCGGGTTTTTGCCTCTGCCACAGCCCGGGGCCGCAGCACGCTTGGCCTCACGGTTCCCGTCAGCCGCCTCAGGAGTCCCACAAGCCAACTACAGCCGATGGGACTCTTTCTTCAGCTTGACAGCATCCCTTACTGCCGTTGTCCACCACCGGGTTCGGAGATTGCCGCCACGACAGGCACCGCAGACCTTACGGCCACAGCTACAGGCGGCAGCATCAACAATAGATGCGGTGTACATGGTCCACTCGGACTC
>JAHHUM010000469.1:30000-72800 GCA_036173005.1 Crenichthys baileyi | reverse complement strand
GGAGGAGTGAATGCTGCAAGTCACTGACTGGATGCAATCTGCTGGGTTTCCTTTCCTTAGATAGAAAAACTTTTTTATCCAATTTGAATAAATAACAGAATCTGGCTGCACTGTTCAATGATTAAGATTAATTGGAATGTATGTACCTGACTTTTGTGAAGTGCCTTGAGATGACATGTGTTGGGAATTGGCGCTATATAAATAAACTGAATTGAATTGACAGCAATTTTTTTGCACTGCCTTGCACAACATCTCTTGATGAATGATAAAATGCAAAAATATCAGTATCTGTTTTGGGTTAATTTCAGTCACTTTATCTTGCATCCGCTTCAAAGTTTCAACATTTTTCCCGTCAGAGTTGGACAGCCATCTGTTGTAACATCTACCAATTTATCCCACATTAGTCCCAACATGTCCATGGATGCATTTCCTCTGTGAGTAGATCACTCCCCGCTGTGGTACCTTTCACTGGCCCATAGTTGTCAGTTACACCATCATTCTGAAGTCTTTTGGTAATCCATGTATAAAGATAAGTAACTAAGCTGTATCACTGACATCCCAACTCTTGTCTAGAGCCAAGGAAAACAAATCTAAACTGTCTTTTGTTTTGTTCTGTTCTGTTTTTTGCAGCTGAAGCATCAAATTCCCTGAGATGTTCTTGATCCGCCTCAAGAGAGAAACGTTTGCTAACGCGATTTTTTCTCAGGGCAAATTGGTGCTGCAGACTCCACCAAACAGTCTTTGATAAACTCCCCATCAGAGAATAACTTATCGTATCTGGCAATTGCGCAGGATATTATAAAGCTGGTCCTGACTGCTGCTTTCCTGGAAGAGTGGAGCTTTGTAAAATATCCTTGCTGCTTTCACAGTTTAGCTAGCAAATCTTATAATGCTCATGCCCACTCTGCATAAGTCACATTCTTGTACTTCTCTCTGTGTTTGCACTCTAATGGTGGTTCAAATTGTAACCATTAAATGCCGATATATGTTGTTGGGCCCCAGCCATGGATTAAAAACATAAATGAAACATGGACTGAACTGTACACAAAGGCTGCCAGGAACCTCTATGCACCTTTAAAATACACTAATAAAATACCTAATTCTAGCCCAGGAAGGAGGAATCACAGATGGAATCCCCGTGACGTCATTCATTCTTTCTCTTCCAAGCGAGTTTCAACAGAGGGCCGGTCAGGATGAGGCAACGCGTATGAATGTCTCTTTGCGGGCAAGAAGGCATAGGTCTTCAAACTTGGATCCAGAGTGACATGATTTGACAGTCGAATACCCGCTGATCAAGTGCAACAAAGTTAAGTATGATCTGCTGCTCAAATAATCCAGTGTTCATATGAAAAGGGTAATTAAGACAAGTGTGGGCCGAACCAGGGGCGGAGCCATACATTCTCATCATCAGGGGCTTAGCCCACAAAATCATTATGAGGATGATTTGGAACACAAAATTAATTCAATATTTGCCTTTACATATCTTAAAGTTTAATCAGCTGTTCTTTAATAATCTTCATAGTATATACCAAGAGTATTTAAGTACTCATTTGAATGATGAAATGGACAACCACTAATATTAAAATTCAGTCTTGGTGTCACCCATCTTACTCAAAGTAAGGAATTGGATCCTGTATGTCACCTATGTATTAAGATTTATTGCACATTTAATCATTATTGACAGCTCAATACTGTTAGGGAAATAATTAGTCATCTGGTTCACAGTCTGGTCACCTCTCGTTTAGATTATTGTAATTCTCTTCTTTTTGGTCTACCACAGAAAACCCTTCATAAACTACAATTGGTTCAAAACTCAGCAGCTCGTATTCTTACACGGACTCCTTCAATCCATCACATCACACCTGTTCTACAACAGCTTCATTGGCTTCCTATTTCATATCGTATCAACTACAAAATACTCCTCCTTACCTTTAAAGCTATTCACAACCTCGCTCCTTTATATCTTTCAAACCTTCTTCACATTATTGTACCTGTCTGTACCCTCAGATCCTCCTCTTTGATCCATCTCACTGTTCCCCCCGCCCGCCTTGTTACTATGGGGAGCAGAGCATTCAGCCGGTCTGCTCCCCAGCTCTGGAACTCTATATGGATGCAAGCAGGGACCAGAGTTAGGAAGAGTTATGAAGAACGTAATAAACTGGGGACATAAGCGCTGTCATCTTTCATGACAAAGTTGTTTACACTTAGTACGTGACCACTAGAATCCAGCAAAACGTTAGACTGTGTTAGTCTGATCTCTTACTTCTCTGCTCCGCCTCCCACAGTGAATTAATGACCCGATGCTGCCTGCAGGTCGGACTGCGCACAGATGTCCTGTGCTGTCTGAGCGCCAACACTGTGCGCACCGTGCGTGCTGTTTAGGGACTAGAGCCCTGCACACAAACGCTACATCCGAGCGCCCCTTTTTGGGACGGTTTGCACATACTGTAATAGACGAGACCGCTTTTCAACTCTAATAATAATAAAAAAAAAGATCCGGGGCTTTTGAAAAAAACATTCCAGGCTTAAGCCCCCAAAGCCACCCCGCCCCCCCGCTCCGCCATTGGGCCGAACATTCCTTTCCGAGGTATTACAGAGAAGCAGATAAGAGAAGCATTGTTAGAGACCCTCTCTCTATAACAATGTTGAGTGAAGCTGTTTTCCCCACGACTTGGAGAAGGTATCGGAACTGCACTTCTGCACGCCAATGCAGCCCAACCCCGCTGCTACTGAGAGTAGCCATGGAGTTCCTTTGTTCTGCCTGCCACGTGGCTGGACTGGACTGGACAGGACAAACTCCGCTTCGCAAAACCAGCGCCCTTTGGACCTCCTGCTTCAGAAAGATTAATGTAAGAGGTGGTGTTTGGGCAGAGAAATTTAGTTTAGGATGAAATAATCTAAATACTGTTTATTTCATGATGTTTGCTTTGTATGTGGTGAAGTGGTGCTAAGTGCTAACAGGCTGTCTGTTCAGCTAATATGACAGACCTTTCAGCCTTGAGGCTAGTTATTTGTTCTGTATTGTGTTTTAAGGTCAAGACAAACTTTATTTAAAGGGTGCTTTTTAAACATAGATTGGCCACAATGAGCTGTCAACGCTCTTATGCATTTTAATCCTCGTATTAATTTTTTCATGATACATGTTTGACTTTCCTTTGTTACGACTGCTAACCGCTAATGCTAGCATGCCAGTGAAGTCAAAGATTTACACACGCCTCGTCACCATTTTATGAGAGTCAATGGACGTTCCTTGTCACCATTTTAGTAGTCCATACCCCATGTGATGGCTACTTAATACATTAGGAATCAACTGTCCAGAAAGGTTATTAATTTCCAATCTGGAAAATAATATTTCCTTAAATATTATTTTACTAAATGTGATAGCTAATTAAACACCATTACGAATTACTAATATTTATTTCCTTAAATATTAACACAAATTCTTAGTTAGTTATAAGACCAATCTAACCTCATTTCCAGGTTGCTTAAGATAAACCTTGGTTCTCAAACATACATAACACTGAATTGTTATATGCCATCATTTTACTGTTCAAGGTTTTAAACCATTTTTATTGATTCCCTTGTTCCTTCATTTGTTTATAGTTCATTGGTTTTCTTTATTTCTTTATTTTGCTTGGTAGTTTTAGTTGAATTTTTCTAGCTTCGTAAAGAGTTTGTTAATTTTAATATGTTTAACTTTGAGTTTAATTATTTTGTTAATAAATTTTTGTATTTTAAGAAATTGTGTGAATTTCTTGGGCTGGCATTCACAGGACAACACTTAACAGACAGAATGGTTATTTAATTATATAACATAAGCATCTTGATTGCATTCCAACAATGTTCTCCACACATTAAGCACATAGCTTTACAGATGATTTCATGCCTTGTAAAAACTCTGCATTCTGCAAAAACTTTCTTTTTTTAATGTGAGCTGACATATTTAAGAGCTAAGACCTACTTTCTTGAAAGCTGTTTAAGACATTTGCTGAAGCACATAACTGCACCAATGATGTTAAGAAAGCAATTGTTCCCATCAAAATAAAAGCTGTATAATTGCACTGTGTGCACCTATAACAAGGAGATATGATTTACACTTTTAGCACAAACTCACGCGGGCTGGTCAAAATGCCCAGGTCTGCTCTGCAGTAAACTTATCAACAAAATCTTTGCAGAAGGTTTATTTCTTAAAGGTTTCCACACAGAAAAAGTTATTTGCTGCACTTGAGTCTGCCGTGAAAACTGTGGAGCTAAACTGAAACCAACACCAATGGTGCTGTGCTCTATTTATCCATATAAGAGTACAGTGTATAAGAGGCAAAGTGGCTCCATTTTATCAGGAAAGCTGCAAAATTCTTCTGATATCTGGGCTTTTCCTGTTGATTTTTCTGTTTACTTCCCATGATGTCACACAAGAATTGCTGTGTGTTGAAAGTGTTGCTAGTGCTGTATTCAAGACAACCTGACCAAGACCTTGAAGAAGGGGAAACCAATTTGTTTCTGCAAGCGTGTCCAGAATATTAGAATTTCTTAAGTTTTCAAAGTACAGTTTGGCTGCATTTGAATGGAGCCAGGAGTTTCAGAGTAAGTGGAAACATCCTCAGTCAAGACCACCTAAAAAGGTAGTAGAGACAGAGAAAATGCTAAACCCCCACCTCAGCCGGAGGTGCAGCACCAGGGTCTTGTCCTGCAGCTGCACCAAGTGACCTCCATTATTTGGACGATCAACATCAACAAGGCTACAGGTCCAGACATGGTGACAGGTTGAAGGCTAAAATCATGTGCTGACCAACTCGCAGGGTTTTTTTTTGGACATCTTCAACCTCTCCCTGCAGCTTTCCATGGTCCCTGCCTGCCTAAGGTCCTCCACTATTGTGCCTGCGCCCAAGAAAATCAACCATCACCTGCCTTAATGACTACAATCCTGTTGATCTGCCTTCTGTCATTTTAAGGTGCATCAAGGACTATCCCTGCTGGCCTGGAAAGCCTGCAGTTCGCCTACAGGGAGAATCGTTCCACAGAAGATGCTGTCTCGTTAGCACTTAACTTGGCCCAGACTCATCTGTAGCACCCCAACACCTACCCTCACCGGCCACTTTATTAGGTACACCTGTCCATCTGCTCGTTAACGCACATTTCTAATCAGCCAATCACATGGCAGCAACTCAATGCATTTAGGCATATAAACATGGTCAAGACGATCTGCTGCAGTTCAAACCGAGCATCGGAATGGGGAAGAAAGGTGATCTAAGTGACTTTGAACGTGGCATGGTTCTTGGTCCCAGACGGGCTGGTCTGAGTATTTCAGAAACTGCTGATCTACTGGGATTTTCACGCACTACCATCTCTAGGGTTTACAGAGAATGGTCCAAAAAAGAGAAAATACCCAGTGAGCAGCAGTTATGTGGGCGCAAATGCCTTGTTGATGCCAGAGGTCAGAGGAAAATGGCCAGTCTGATTCGAGCTGATAGAAAGGCAACAGTAACTCAAATAACCATTCGTTATAACCAAGGCATGCAGAAAAGCATCTCTGAACGCACAACATGTCGAACCTTGAGGCGGGATGGGCTACAGCAGCAGAAGACCACACCAGGTGCCACTCCTGTCAGCTAAGAACAGGAAACTGAGGCTACAATTCACACAGGCTTACCACAATTGGACAATAGAAGATTGGAAAAACGATGAGTCTCGATTTCTGCTGCGACATTCGGACGAGAGGGTCAGAATTTGGCGTCAACAACATGAAAGCATGGATCCATCCTGCCTTGTATCAATGTTTCAGGCTGGTGGTGGTGGTGTAATGGTGTGAGGGATATTTTCTTGGCACACTTTGGGCCCCTTAGTACCAATTGAGCATCATGTCAACACCACAGCCTACCTGAGTCTTGTTGCTGACCATGTCCATCGCTTTATGACCACAGTGTACCGCTCCCTCCTCCTCCATCGTCTGATGGTTACTTCCAGCAGGATAACGCACCATGTCATAAAGCACGAATCATCTCAGACTGGTTTCTTGAACATGACAATGAGTTCACTGTACTCGGATGGCCTCCACAGTCACCAGATCTCAATCCAATAGAGCACCTTTTGGATGTGGTGGAACGGGAGATTCGCATCATGGATGTGCAGCCGACAAATCTGCAGCATCTGTTTGATGCCATCATGTCAATATGGACCAAACTCTCTGAGGAATGCTTTCAGTACCTTGTTGAATCTATGCCACAAAGGATTAAGGCAGTTCTGATGGCAAAAGGGGGTCCAACCCGGTACTAGCAAGGTGTACCTAATAAAGTGGCCGGTGAGTGTATGTTATTTTACTATTTGTGGACTTTAGCTCAGCCTTCAACACCGCAGGGTTGCGTTTTCAACCCTGCCCTTTCACCCTATTCACACACGACTGCTCTGCTATTTACAAAACAAACATGGTTGTGAAGTTTGCGGACAACACCACTGTGGTGGATCTCATATCTAACAATGATGAGAACCATTACACAGAGGAGGTCCACAATCTGACTCAGTGGTGCTCCAGGAAGAACCTCATCCTGAACACCAGCAAGACCAAGGAAGTGGTAGTGGATTACAGGAGGTCCAGGAAATCTAAACACGCTCCTCTCTGCATACAGGAGGAGGTGGTGGAACTTGTGGACAGCATAAAGTTCCTGGGCATTACCATTTCCTCTGACCTCTCCTGGACTGAGAACACCTCCCAGCTGGTAAAGAAAGCCCAACAACGGCTCATCTTTCTCAGAAAGTTGAAACGGACTGGACTCTCTGCTCACAAACCCCAACCGAAAGCGTCCTGTGTCTCATTTTTTCACACCTGCCTAAAACTTTTACACATTACTGTATGTTCTCTTTTTCTGTGTGTTTTGAAATTTTGTAAGTGTCTATAATCTTCATATGTATCATTTGAGCCAGGTCTCAGCTAAATTTCATTTTGGTGACATAATGACAATAAAGAATCTTGAATCTTGAATACTAAGACTTTGAAAATGTCTTAATACTGATCTTGAGTATCGCAACACTAGGTGTTGCTTTAAAATACATGATCAGGACATGAAGAAAGATCTTTTATTTCATTATTCATACATTTAGCTAATAGAAACCATTTTCATTTCCCCAATTTACTTAAATAAGGAAAGGTTTAGTGTGACTTAATGTCAGACAATGAAGAAAATGTTTTCAACTGTATTTTATCCATTTCTCTTTCTACAGCACAGGTCATGGATTAGCAGACCAGGGTCCGTATCCGGACCCACGTGCCGTCCAATCCAGACTCAACCTGATTTTAAACATTTATATATTACTGCATGTTGTCCAACAGTGTCTAACTTCACTTGTGCCACATCTCGTGTTATTATGGTATAGCCCTGCGGAGCGTCTGGCCCCAAGCTGCACGTGATGCAAGTTAGGCAATGAGCTGCCTCAGTCAGGGCCGCTGCTGCTACCCTAACTGCATAGCATTTTCTCATTTACTATGTATATATAACATTTTATTCCCACCGGCTGCCGCGTCTGACTTTTGAACAGGCGCAACGGACAGCTATGTAGGTCAGCGACATTCTGGTCCACACTCTGGGCCACACTTAAAATGTTTGGACCCCAAAGTGTTTGAATGAGGGAGGGAATGGACCTCTTGCTATTTTAATTAGAGACCTCTGCTTTATAGTATGTTCAGAATTTTGAATTCGGAATTCAACTGAGAGTACAATAACATTTAAGCATGCATCTGAGCCCACAGCTTTAACCATGTCTGCCATATCTGGCTTGTCTGAAAGTATAATTATTTTTGATTCTTTTAAACACCAATAACATTGAGCAAAAAAGTCGGGATTAATTCATGGGCAATTTATCCCTGTACAGCACTAGGATACCTATGAAAAAAAATTTTCTCTCCCTTTTTCAGTATTGCAGAATTTACCTTAATATATTTCGTTATTCCATAAAAGTGCTCAACCAAATCTTAAAAAGATGAGTAAAGCTTGTGTAACATCTCAGCTGCCAAGTAAATGGACAAAATGATTCTAGGCAGCAAAGGAGTATGGTAGGTGAAGAAGTAATGGTGAAGAGAACAGCACGCATGGCTTTCTGTCAAGACTGTCAGTGGCCAACGGTTTTGCTCTCAGTGGTGCCAAGGTCACTGCACCATACAATTTCACTCCCATCCATTTAGCAGCTCATGTCAGACATTTCTGAAATCATCCTCTATGGGATGTTAGTGGGAAACTGATGTTTTTGTGGTTGATCTGACGATTTAACATGACCTAGTGGATCTAGGGCTGAAAAAAATACTGCGCAGAGTTTTTTGAGGCTTATAAAGCTTTTATTTGCCTGGTATGAGGTTGATGGTGAACTTTTCATTAATATGATCCGTTAGTGAATATGTTCGATATCATCCAAAGGCAAAACTATTTATTTGTTGTCAGGAATCATTAAAAATATCTATAGGCTTCACCACTTAAAGGCCCTTAGAATGCGTCAGGGCAGTTGGTTCCAGACAGGCTGGTACGTGTATTTCAGAAACGTCTAAGCCAGTGGGATTTGCAGAAACAATCCTTTCTTGGGTTTACAGCGAAGGGTCCGAAAACAACAAAATATTCTGTGAGCAGCAGTTCTGTGGAGCATTACAGCTAATGCTTTAATGCTCTGCTTCGTATTTATAAAAGAAACTTCATTAGAAACTGCTTTGGGATTGTTTCAATTGTTAAGGACAAGGAGACACAAACGAAAAGGAAAAAATAAGAAGCACGAAAGAAAGAGGTGTGGCAAAAACGAAAAAGGGAGAGAATGAGAAAAGAATTGAGGAGAGAAAGAAGGATGAAGAGATTACAAGATAACACCCTGCTTGCTTCTACCCCTGCAGAAACATACATAATAATAGCCTTTTTACCGAAAAGTTCACGGTGCTTATCGATGCAAGATGTATTTAGTAGTAAATCCAGCTCAATATAGAACATTTGTGTATCTGTTAACACCTGAATCTAAACACCTGCGGGTCTGAGTGTGAGTGCTGTGGTGTATACAAGGTTTCTCCATAAAAAATATGCAATAGCGAGTGTAAGGTGACACAGGCCTGCCTCCCTGGACCTGGGACAGATACGGAGGAGATCTGAGCCATAAACATCCAAAGGCCCCCCAGAGCACAGGAACCCCAGGAGAATCATCGCCGGGACTACTGCAACCCCCCCAGAGAAGTGTAGGTGAGATTCCCAGGGGAACCACCCAGCAGCCACAGCGCAGAAGCCTCAGGGAGCTGCAGCGACGAGCCCACGGGCCCCCAGCCGTCTACACTAGAGCAGATCCAGCCATGAATCCAGACATTCGAGACCCCGGGACATATCACTCCCCAAGCAGAGGCCCGACAGAGCCCAGGGGTCCAGGCCCCAGCAAGCAGCCACAGGGAGTGAGCCGGCACACACCAAAGCACCCAGCTCTGGACAACGAGAACCACAAGTAAACCAGCGGGCAGAGACACCAACCACCGGCAAGTAATGTGGCCGGGAGGAAACAGGCTCCACATTTGATGGGGGGCCTAAACTGATCCAGAAGAGGGAGCAGTCCAAGACCCAACCGGACACAAAAAACAGGCACACACAGTCACAATCACACATTGCCACCTTCATGCATACACATAAAAACACTCACACCCACGCACCCAACATAAAGACAAACAACATTAGACGTCATACACTCACTCACACTCCCCATGCATACTCTGTACTCCCAGGTCCAGGTGCCGATACCCCATAGGGGCAACCGGCCCCCAGACACAGGAGGTGGTCCCCTTCCCTCCGGGGGTGGAGACAGGCAGACCGCCCAAGCACCAGCCCAAACTAGTGCTGGCACCGCCCGAACCCGAGCGACCCCAGCCTGGACCCCTATCCCCCACCCCGACCCCAGTCCCCAACGTCAAACTCACCCGGCAAGAGCTCCCCGGCCAGCGGCAAGCACCCGGGGCCGGCGTCCCCCACCACACCCCCCGCAACCACACAAACACATCACATCAACACCACTACGATAGCCCAGGGAGAAACATTATCCAGCTCAGCTCTACCATCGCCGCTCAGCCGATCCAAATGCTGGTGACCCCACATCCAAGAAGAGGAATTTCTCACCGAGGGATTTCTCCTTAGTCTGTACTGGTTGGCACTTACATACCACCTTAATGCTCCACTCGTGGCGCTCCGACAGCGGTGACTACGCTCACCCTTGCCTTCAATCCACCTGGCAAATGTGCGTTCCCTGGCCAACAAGATGGATGAACTGCTTCTCCTCACCTGTAAAAACTCGAACCTCTGCAGATCAGCTGTTCAGAGTGGACCACGGACTTATCGGGGAAAAAGCGAGGAGGCAGAATCTGCTTTTATATAAACAGGTTGGTGCAGAGAAGAACACATGTAGTCCTGACCTGGAGTCATTTCTCATAAACTGTAAACTGTTTTATTCACTGAGAAAGTTCTCCCTGTTTGTATTGGTTGGCGCTTACATACCTTCTCAAGACTCCATTTCAGATGCTGAAAAACAACTGGTAGAGCTGATAACAGACGTGGAGAAAAACATCCAGACTCTCTCATCATTGTTCTTGGGGATTTTAACAGTGCAAACCTCTCCAATGAACTTCCAAAATGGCACATTAAGTGTCCCACCAGGGATAAAAACACTATGTACCACTGCTATTCAACTTTAAAGGATGCATATCATGCTGTCAACAGGGCTGCTTTGGGACTTTCTGACCACTCTCTGGTCCACCTCATCCCAACCCAGAGGCAGAAATTAAAAGCTTACAAAAAATAATAAAATAATAAAAAATTATTTATTTAAATTGAACTTCTCATCTGAGGCAGCTGCGAAGGGATAAGGAAGAGGCTTACAGCAGTGGGGACCGGGCCCTGTGTAAGCAGGCCAGAAACAAACTGACCAAAGCTGCAAAGAGAAGCTACAGTGAGAAGCTAAAGAAAAGCTTTTCAGATGGAGACACGTCTGCTGTTTGGAATGGTTTGACAAACCTATCTGCCTACAGTTGGGGTTCCCCCAACCCTGAGCAGAATCCTCGTCTGAATGGCTTTTACTGCAGGTGTGAAAAGCAGGAGTTCACACCTCAACCTAACTCCCTCACATCCCATTCAGACAGATTCGCCTACAAAAGAACCATTAGCAACGGCACCCCCCAGGGCTGTGTTCTCTCCCCACATCTATCTATCCATCTCTCTCTCTTTCTCTCTCTCTCTTTTGATGATTTCCTATTTCATTGTTGCTGCTGGATCTGACTGTCTGTCTGTTGTTCTAGAGGACCAATCCTGCCACAATTAAGAATACATACAGAAACCAATAAAAGACTCAATAAAATCATTACTGGGCCAAAGAGTAGCTAGACATATAAGTTAGAGTGCCATTATATCCAGCAAAATAATAAATATGATCAAAATTGATTATTTTATTAATCTCCAAATAATAATAAATTGTTTCTCAAGGATGATTTGTATTCTGATTTACTTAGTTCAGTTCCTCTAGATGTCACTTAATATATTTTATTCATATTTCATATGGAATTTTAAAATTAATGCCTCAAAAGATATCTACTTATAATTTTATTCAGATAATACAGCCCTGCCCCCTGGGAAAGTCACTGTAGTCATCAAGTCCAAAATGGGGCTTGAATTAGTCAGAGTAAATGTAGAGAGAGTTTCTTGAGAAACAATTAATTTATATGCTAGATTTCAAAGTACAACTGAAACTCAAACTTGGAAATCTGAGCTCTCTTCAGGTCTTACACCACTGGATAAAATACAGCATGTATGCTGAGAAATAACAGATTAGGATATTCAAGTGGCCTCAAATGTTGACACCAGATCTGACAATGGTTTAGTGACTTAGAAGGAGGAATTGCGCAGACATTGTGTTTTAAGCTGATGATTATAAAGTAAATATAGTTTATACTAGAATATTCCAGAAGTGTAATTTTGAATTTCTACATCAGATATGAATGAAGTGACATCTAGAGATGATGTTGGTTTTTTTCACAAAGCTACAATTTTCTTTTAATGGTGTTATGAATACAATAAAAGATTAGGAGATATTGCCATATTAGTATTGCTTTAATCCTGAAATCCCACATTGGGTGTGAATAAACCTTTTTAATATTTATGAAGAGAGGAATCAGCCTGGAACATCAGACATCACATTTATTTTAAAAGGATTATAGATATGTTAAGGTATGCATAGATTTCCCATGTTTAGGAAATTCCACATCCGGTGTGGATACAACTTATTGAGTGACATCTATAGAAACTGAACTTTTAATAGCTTAAAGAAATGTTTAATTAGAAATGTTCATTATCATTGGAAATATTAAAAGAAGCAAATTTAACGCGAGGTTCTTGAAATGTTTCCCTTGGTTAGATCGGGAATAGACTTAGTCACTGAGTCAAGCATTTATTTTGAAAGTGGGTCTGTAAACATGAAAGACTCTTAGTACTTCAGCAAAATCAAGTATTCTCTCACTTAGAGTCAACAGAATACAGTAAACTTTCCAGAGTAACAGGGCTATCTACCACCAAATAAACAACACTCTTGACTTCTTTTGCAGCAACATGACAAAGTTAGCCAGCATCTCCTTTTCAGAACCAGGCAAGCAACCGTAATGAGACTGAGCACCTATTTCCTAGAGGCTTGACCTCATTCAATAGGAAAGAAGCTAAGGCTGTTCCAAAGACAGCCCCTTCAGTCTCTGTCCCACCTCATTTGTTTTTTACATTTCAAGCAGCATGTTGAGGAGGAAAAGACAATGTAAAAAAGAAAGGCAGGAAAAAAGTGGGCTCAGGGAAATCTGTTGGGTAAAAAATACAACAGGAATATATTAGAAAGAATATATATCAGTGCTTTAAAAATAAAAGGACAGTAAAATAATTAGAAAAAAAAATATTTTTGAAGAAAACATGTTGTAAACCTTTTTGGGTGGTAAAGACATAAAAGAGCTAGGAAAAAAGGGCCAGCAAAAAAAAAATCGCTTGTATTAAATAATGGAAAAATATAGAGTTCAAGAAAAAAGTATGATTGAAAATTAGTGGTTTAAATTAAAAAAGCACAATATAATTATTGAATACATTTCTTATTTTTATTATTTGTTGCATTTAATGGCACAGTATTTTATGTGTAGCTATTTTCTCAACTAGGTAGAACTGTTCTTTTATTGTGCTCCTTCGTCATGGAATTGTCTTTAGAATACAGTAAGCTTAATGTTTTCGTCTCTCTGAGAGAGTCTAAAGCTCTTTTAAAGACATCTGTAATTGAGCTCTGTTTAAGCACTGAAACTTCTTTGGTAGAAAAATACTTGAAGTTGGATGGGTAATAGATACAAAGATCAGCAGAGTGGTATACTGACATACAATTAAGATCTAACAGGAATTGTACTATAATGAGGTATTTATTATGAGTACGTAAAGCAAAGTAAAAGACCAGTATGGAGCTAAATTGAGGCCAGGTAGGTTCAAAATAATTTTTCAGGTTCAAATTTTTTTATTTTGAACAAACTTTTATTTTTCAGGTTCAATTTTCTTTCTTTTGAACAAACTTTTATTTTTCAGGTTCAAATTTTTTTCTTTTGAACAGACTTTTTTTTCAGGTTCAACTTTTTTTTTTTGGAACAAACTTTATGGCCCCAATTTAGCTCCATAGCCAAGGCCTGTTTGGTTAAATTTACCTCCTGATTGCAGTCCAGCACACAGAGTTTGGAGCACTGCTTCTTAGCATCCAACAACATGTTGAACATGGTGCAGACAGGCTGTGGCACCCGGAACTCTGTAGACTTACTCACTTTCTGCATTTTGGCATCAAATGCAGATTTTGTCCTGCAGGACCAGACATTATTATTATTATGACTGATTTATATTAGCAGTTCCTGCAAAACAATAAATGTAATATTTAGAGGTCAACTGATTATTGCCAATACCGATGTTTTAAATTCAACTTGATTACCAATATTTTAGGCCGATATGGATTTTGCGTGTATGATTTTCTGAGAAATTTCAGAATTTTTAAAATTTTCTTTCATATGAAGCCTGTGAAGTATAATGCCGAAGTGAGCTAGATGAAGCAGTAGCTTTTTCCTTTGTAATTGTTTTATTGTGGTGATTGAGACATTCATTGTGAGTCGGTGCTATACAAGTAAACTGAAGGTGGCTCCACAGTTGCACAGTTTGTAGCAATTTTGCCTTGCAGCAATAATTTCCTGGGTTCGAATCCCAGGCCTGGAGTTTGCATGTTGTCCATGTGCATGCATTTTTTTCCCAAAGTTCAAAAAACATCACAGTTAGGTTGACTGATCTCTCTAAATTGCCCTCAGGTTTGAGCATGCATGTGCACGGTCGTTTGTTCTGTGTGTCTCTGTGTTACCCTGTAATGGACAGGCAACCTAACCAGGGTGCATCCTGCCTTTCGTCCAATCATCGTTGGAGATAGGCACCATCTCCCCTGCGACACTAAAAGGACAAGTGTGTGTAAACAGAAGTTGTGTAGCATTTTCTCCTTTTGAGAAGAAGCTACTAAGCAGCAGCCACCCTGCCTAGTTTAATATGAAGCTAATGACTATTCAAGTTTTCCTTGAAGAAATAAATTTTTTTTAACTAAATCAATATAAATGGTTATGGAGAACAAAATCCAGTCTTACCTTTTTTAACTGGTTATGTTTTTCAGATATTAGAGAGACAAAAGACACGGTGGCACGCTGCCCCTTAGTGTTGTGTCATTCTTGAGTGATTCGTACAAACGAACAAATCATTTGAGTGAACAAACTGAATTGAATCACTTCACTAACTGAATCGTTCATTTCTCAGTTCACCTGAGGTCAGCATGAGCATGCCGGTCGGGAGTTGAACGTCTGCATACTGTGACTACTAGTAGGCGAATCACTCCTCAGCAGCAGTTCATTGTGCGTGCAGTGGATTCACGAACCTTGACTCAGTGACAGAGCAAATGCATCACATCCTGATTCGTGCAGTAGGCAAGTGAGTGACACAGCATCACTTCGTGCACAGTACTAGTTGGCGAATCACTCCTCAACAGCAATTCCCTGTGTGTGCATACTGCACGAACAAACTGCATAAACTGAATGACACGGTGAACGAATCTTTTGAACACATTTTAATGAACAGATTCTAGTGACTCAGTACACTCCAAAGATCTGCCGTTCCCATCACTACTGCACCTCGCTGTGGCAACACAGTGAGGTGCAGAGCTGTGCTGCCCAAAGACATGCCAGTTTACAAATCTGGCAAAAAGGGACAAATATTGGCCAATTTATCGGCAGGCTGATTATATCGGTCCACCTCTAGTAATATTTACTCATGCTGTTAGAATATTTGTACTTTCTGACCTTTTAACACATGCCTCCATCATGTCACTGGCCATCAATTTGAGTCTTTGCTCCAGGTGTTTGGCAAACTCTTGCTCTGGCCAGTGGAGGTCCATCACAAACATCTGCAGAGCATCCAACTTCCAGAACAAATCCTCAGAGGTGGCTGATCCATTACTGCAGGGAATGTTGAGAGGGTCAGTAACAGGCAACTGCTCAAACAACACAAATTTAAAAGAGCTGTCGAGTATAATCATGAAAGGAAATGTGAAAACCTCAGCACCTTTTACAGTAAAAATTCTGGAAAATCATTTGTGTTTCATGCTTTTTAACTTCCACAAACATTTTCTTTTTGTGGTGGACTGTACTAGTAACATTATATAGGCCACTTAATCGTGTCAAACATTTATCACTGCAAAACAACTTCAACAAAGTAGCACTCTGTTGACTGCTATCCAGAAAATGTGACAACAGCTGTTAATATTTATTATAGGACATCAATTTATTTCTCCCTGAAAAGAGATTAGAGAGTTCACTGACAAGTTCAGTTCTGATCCAGATATCATACATCTTGCAAGAGTTCTACTGCATCACAGTTACTATCTCCAGGTTCTGTCTCTTCAGTAACGGTTTGAGTGGTCAGTATGACTAGAAAAGCCCTATAGTAAATTCAGTCCATTTACCATTCAGTACTCTTTTAATGTTTGCTGTTTCTGTGTCGTTATGACAGTAATGTTGACTTTTGAATATGTCTGCAGCATTCTAATTTCAGACTCCTGCATTAAAAAGAATTTAAAATTGCTGAATAAATTCCGCCTTAGTTTGGTTTTTTGCTTAGTCATTCTGATCCCCTCCAGCAGGCTGTTAAAAACAAAACTGCAATAATCCACAATGGGACCAACAGATACAATTTACTATTTACATTCTAATTATTTACTGAAAATCGAACAAAAACAGACAAAGTTATGTGTTTATAGTATACGGTGAGATCCTTATATAAAGCTCTTATATAGATATCATTTTTAAAGGTTGGAGCTACTGAAGAAACTGACCATGACTCAGATCCAGTGATCTGTTCAGTGTCAGCAGGCTTTACTGCAACCTGCTCAATGTGTGTTAATGTTGGGAAATGATGTGGATCCACATTTAAGGTACTGCAGCAGTCCTTGTATATTCTTGCCTTAAGTCACTCAGCCAATTGGTTGCACAGAATGCCTGATTGCAAAACACCTGGTATGTTGATGAGGTAATGTTACATCAGATAGTTACCAACCTTCATGATGCCAGAGCTTTCTCACCAAGCATTGAAACCTAAATATGGATTCTAACAGACAAAGCTTTGTTGTAACAGCACTTCCTGTCATTGAGCTCTCGTCGTAATTTCTTTGTCTTACACTGAGAAATTCTATTCAAACCTCATGGCTGTCACTGTTATGTTCTTTTAAAGCATAACAAACCTGACGTAAACAACTATAGTACATGGGAAGGCAACATCATGTGCTAATCCCTATAATTCCTTGCATGATTGCCAGGTGTTGAGATAACTGTATTGTTTTAGGTGATTTGTATCTGTGTCGCTATAATGCTTTCTCACCATTTCATAATTCCCTTTGATTAGTTTATTATGGCTCTTCAAACTCAAACATAAAAACATAATTTCAAACAAAATTTCTCTTTGGGATTAATAAAGTATTTTTGAATTGAATAAATTCACAGATAAAGAATCGGCCATTAATCCTGTTGTCAGGTGGTATAAATATGCTGGAAATTTGTTCAACATCAATTTTATTTTCTTGAACATGATCTGTAGACCCCTACCAACTATATACTGGTGATGTGGGTGCAGAGTTGCGTGATTTCGCTGAGTAAACAGCACCATGAGGCCAGAGACAGATGGACGTCTCAGTGCTTTCTCTCCATTGCAAACACGTTAGACAGCAACACATGGCAACCCTCAGCACCATCAACATCCAAGTGTACAGCGCCCACAGCTAGAATGGCTGCCACAGGAGGATGGATGAGAAGAGGAGGGGGCAGTAACAAGTCCATCTAACTCCCTCATTTTTCTCACTTTGCCTTTAAAAGACTGTTACCTTAGAAGTGCCGCACAGAAATAAATACTTTGGGTTGAGTCCGTGTTGCAATTAAAAGCTTGATGGCTATTCCCCTCATGTCTAATTACTGGTGCTCTTCTGTGAACATGCTCCGCCCTGCTCCCTGGGGAACGGGACGATCCCACTCACCCGTCTGTGCTTGTTAATGAAGTGCCAGCTTTTTCTCCCCTCTGTTTTTTTTCCTAGAGTAATGGACGGCCAAGTGAAGTGAGGTAGAGAAGCAGTGTGTAGTGTGCTGTGGGGATGGCTGGCACAGTCAGACTGAAGTCTTTTTAAGAAAAACACCCTCAGTCTCCTGAGAACCCCCAAACTCTCTACCGCCCTCTTAAATGGCCATCTAAGCGAGAAGATCTGCTGCAAAATTGTAAACCATAAAACTTAGTGTTCTTTAGAAAAGCAAAATGTACAGGTGTACAGTGTGTCACCAAGTCAACGCTTTACTCTAATGTATAGTGCCAAAAAAACAGTTATTTTCACAGTGTACTTTGCTAGCTATGTTAAGTGACTGAATTTAACATCATAGATTCAGCAATAAGGATGAGGATGTTTGATGCATTTGCATGACTGTACTGTGGATTTCATATGGACTAGTTGGACATCCATAACTTTTCAAAGGAAACCTTTGTGTTCTGTAATCTTTTTAAGTCTTTTGGTGTATTTCTCCTTTGTTCAAATGCAAAACCTTTGGGTAAAATGCCAGCATCATAAAACATTCAGACTAAATTATTCCTTGATCAGTCCTGGACAAGGCTGGCTTTTTCATTGTTCTGATGAACAGACTGAAATGATAAATGTCTGGCAGTTTATAAAAACACAGAACAGACATTTGAGAACTACTTATAATGGCACAATGGAGTCAAAAAGTTATTCTCCATTACATATTTCTTCTGTTTTTTCGTTTTCTGTTCTACTTTAATGTTTCAGATCATCAAACACATTTTAATATCAGATAAAGATAAGCTGAGTAAATATTAAAAATAGTTTTCAAATGATGATTTATTTATTTAAAAAATAAATAATAAATGGTTGTTTCACCCTTGCCATCAAGTGTTGTAACAATTGGCAATAAGTCTTTTACATCATTGCAAAGACGTTTTGCAGAATTATTGTATTTCTGCCACATTTGAGGGTTTTCAAGCATGAACGACCTATTCAAGATCATGTCGCAGCATCTTAAGTCAGAGTAAAGTCTGGACTTTGGCTAGGCCACCCCAACCCTTTACTTTGTTTAAACATTTAGAGGAGTGCTTGCTGGTATGCCCTGGATTATTGTCCAGCTGCATAACTTTACTGAGGTCACACTATTTAGCAAGATGTTCTGGTTTTTCAGCTAGAGACCATTCATGGTTCCAATAGTTACAGAAGGTTGTCCAGGTGCTGAAGCAGCAAAGAAGCCCAAGATCATCACACTTTACCATGTTTAACAGTAGGTATAATATTCTTTTTTAGAAATGTTTTGTTAGTTTAACACCAGATATAACATGACTCACTTCAATTCAAAAAGTTCCACTTCTGTCTCAACAGTTGACAAAATATTTTCCCAAAAGTCTTGGAGATCATCGAGATGTTTTTTGGGAAATGTGAGACGGGTCTTTGTGGTCTTTTGGGTCAGCAGTGGTTCCGGGCATGGAACTCTCGCATGGAGGCCATTTTGGCCAGTCTCATTTTTTATTGTTGACTCATGAACTTTGACCCTAACTGAGGCAATGATGTTTGCTGAGCTTTAGGTGTTTTTTGTGTTTTTCTGTCACCTTCTGGATGAGTTGTTGTTGACCTCCTTGATTAACTTTGGTAGCCAGCCACTCCTGGAAACGTTCCACCATGTTTTCTCCATGTGTGGATAATAGTTCCCATTCTGATTCTTTGGAGTGCCAAAGCCTTAGAAATGGGTTTATAATCCTTTCCGGACTGATAGATGTCAGTGACTTTGTTTCTAATCTGTCCTTGAATTCCTTTAGATCCGGGTATGACATGTTGGTTTTTGAGATCCTTAAGCATACTTTATGTTGGTGGACAAGTTCTAGTTAGGTGATTTCTTGATTCTACTGGTCTAGCAGTAATCGGGCCTGAATGTTGCTGGTCAAATTGAACCAAAATAGTGATTGATAGTTTAGTCCATGTCAAATTAAGGACTATGTCAAATTAAGGTTCCTGTACTTTCTCCTTCTCTAAATGAAACAGGACTGTATCACAAAATATCACTTATTTAAACATCTAAAGTTCATGAATGCTTCCCTTCACCCTGTAACTGTCGTTTCTTCTGTTTAGAAAGTGATGATGCTTTTGATGCCATTGTTGGGGTTTGTTTACTATTTTTCAAGAACTATTCTTTCTATCGTTACATGATGATGCTATGCCTCCATCCTAGGTCTGCCTGCTTGTTTCAGTTTCACGGCTTCCTTATTTTAGACACACCTGACTTTGATGAGAAAAAACAATATATTTTTCTACGTTGAGTGTTCAGTAACGGTTTTGAGTTTTATTATATTTCCCACCATTTAACTGACAAATCATTGTTGGGGTCTGTGATGGTGTTAGTCAGGTGTAAGGACTTCGTTTTAACAGCTGAGGCAGAACATTGAGGTTTCAAACTGTTTTGTGTTATCTCCATGATTTTTTAAAATACAAAATAGAAACAACAGCTAATGTCACAACAGGGCTACACAATAATGAGAGAATATCCATCCATTCATCCATCCATTGCTCCATCTATGCAGGGTGCGGGCGGCCGGTACCCATCTCCAGCAGTCACTGGGAGAGAGGTGGACTACACTCTAGACAGGTCACAGGTTCATCGCAGGGTCACACAGAAATGACAGTCATAAAAACTCCATGGAGAAACATCCCATGCTGGGATTCGAAAACAGGATTTTCTTGCTGCAACACAACAGTGCTAACGAAAACCCTAAAGCCCTATCAGAAAAAAACATGTAAATATTTGCAATACTACTGTTAAATACTGTGATAATGATGTTGCATTAAACGTCACTTTTTCGCCTTAATCCATCTGACTAAAAATATTGTATCTTGTATCTTGTTAACTCATGGAACTAAGAAAATAATAGCCTACCAAGTATTGCACCCTTGTAGTTATTTGGTGACACTGATGTGAATGATATTGCAATAATGACAGCAGTTAAATACAGGGGTTGGACAATGAAACTGAAACACCTGTCATTTTAGTGTGGAGATTTCATGGCTAAAGTGGACCAGCCTGGTAGCCAGTCTTCATTGATTGCACATTGCACAAGTAAGAGCAGAGTGTGAAGGTTCAATTAGCAGGATAAGAGCAGAGTTTTGCTCAAAATATTGAAATGCACACAACATTATGGGTGACATACCAGAGTTCAAAAGAGGACAAATTGTTGGTGCACGTCTTGCTGGCACATCTGTGACCAAGACAGCAAGTCTTTGTGATGTATCAAGAGCCACGGTATCCAGGGTAATGTCAGCATACCACCAAGAACCATATCCAACAGGATTAACTGTGGACGCAAGAGGAAGCTGTCTGAAAGGGATGTTCGGGTGCTAACCCAGATTGTATCCAAAAAACATAAAACCACAGCTGCCCAAATCACGGCAGAATTAAATGTGCACCTCAACTCTCCTGTTTCCACCAGAACTGTCCGTCGGGAGCTCCACAGGGTCAATATACACGGCCAGGCTGCTATAGCCAAACCTTTGGTCACTCATGCCAATGCCAAACGTCGGTTTCAATGGTGCAAGGAGCACAAATCTTGGGCTGTGGACAATGTGAAACATGTATTGTTCTCTGATGAGTCCACCTTTACTGTTTTCCCCACATCCGGGAGAGTTACGGTGTGGAGAATCCCCAAAGAAGCGTACCACCCAGACTGTTGCATGCCCAGAGTGAAGCATTGGGGTGGATCAGTGATGGTTTGGGCTGCCATATCATGGCATTCCCTTGGCCCAATACTTGTGCTAGATGGGCGCGTCACTGCCAAGGACTACCGGACCATTCTTGAGGACCATGTGCATCCAATGGTTCAAACATTGTATCCTGAAGGCGGTGCCGTGTATCAGGATGACAATACACCAATACACACAGCAAGACTGGTGAAAGATTAGTTTGATGAACATGAAAGTGAAGTTGAACATCTCCCATGGCCTGCACAGTCACCAGATCTAAATATTATTGAGCCACTTTGGGGTGTTTTGGAGGAGCGAGTCAGGAAACGTTTTCCTCCACCAGTATCACGTAGTGACCTGGCCACTATCCTGCAAGAAGAATGGCTTAAAATCCCTCTGACCACTATGCAGGACTTGTATATGTCATTCCAAAGACGAATTGACGCTGTATTGGCCGCAAAAGGAGGCCCTACACCATACTAATAAATTATTGTGGTCTAAAACCAGGTGTTTCAGTTTCATTGTCCAATCCCTGTATATTCTGCAGTTCAATTTAAAATGAATTTTAGGCTATTGTTATTCAATAAAAATTGATTCAGTTTGTTCATATATGGCTAATTCACAGTAAATGTCATTCCAAGGCACTACAAGACAAACAGGGTCCAGCCTATATCCAAACATATCTGATCAAAGTGGTGTCAAAAATAATTAAATTATATAGGCATATTCAACTGAAATACAAAAATTCCAGTTTGAGTCAATCTATAATACAATGCCATCAATTTTAGCTTATTTTGCCAGTTGGTAAAAAGTTGGCCAAGCAAGCCCAGTAAGGTCATGATTAATCACATTTTTTATTAAATACCAACATTTGACAGAATAACGTTGAGTTTTTAAAGTGGTTAATGACTGAATAAACAACTAGACTAAAAATTTGGATTATGATGAGAAACAATTTGAACTTTGATTTAGTGGAAAATGGAAAGCTTCAGCTTTGTGTTCATGCAGTGGTTCATCCAATTATAAAGATTCAGATCCAGTTTTATACAGGATGTCTCATGGCAAGAAAACCAGCAGCTTTGCATGTTATACTATTCTAAATACTGCAACTACTTTGGGAAAAAAGTTAAATAGTTCTATATTTTACAGAACAATCTGTTCTATATTAAGGGGTGTTCAATCTCTCTCTATGTCACTCTGAACAGTCATTGAACTTTAGTGGACATGTGATGTTTAAATGCTCTACATGTAGAGGTTTTTTTCTTAAAACTTATCCCCAGTCTGAGCGAAAAGGCAAACAAAACTTTCCAGGATTGAAAGCATGCTGGCATAACAACACGAATACATTTTAGCTCATTACACCACAGATAATCTCCGGCTTTAGATTTTTAATGTAGTAACAATCAATTTTACTCTCAAAAGCAGTGTTCAATGTAATTTTACTCCTGTTATGCAGCAATGTTTGATGACAATCTTGTGGGGCTTACACACTGAATGTAGCATCACCTCTGCTATGCTCTAAAGTCCATTCATTTGTTGTGTGCTCTGCAAAACAATAGCTTTGACCTCAGCGTTGTGACAGCCAAAAGACACAGAATATCTATCAGCCTGCTCCAGACTAAGCAGAAAGCAGCAGGTCAGAGAGGAAACTGACCGCCTTGAAAACCTTGCTGTCTAAATCATAGGGTCCAATTTAAATTTTTCTCCAATGTTTTTTTTTTCTCCTCCCCTATGTCTCATTATAACAAAGTTTCATTTTAAAGTGAAAAAAAAAATAATGTAGCCATTATCTACTTGCTCCGTGTCTTTTGCGTCTGCTCTGTTGTGGATGAACAGAGCTCAGCACCATTGGTATTGTTTTCGGTTTAGCTCCACAGGGTTCACCACAGACTCATGCAGCAAGCGCAGTGAATGCCAGCTTTGGTGTACAATCTCCTAACCACTGGGAGAACACAACAGAGAAGGGATGCCACAATTGAATGCGTTATTCATTGCATTATTACTGCCGTATTTTTTATTATTTTATTAGAAAGATAGTAATCTCAGCCCTTCGATCTGAGGCTGAGGTTGGGATTTAGTAAAGGTTTTTAACATTTTCTTATTATCAAAGAGCAGAAAATCAACTTACTAAATATCTGGTAGATTTACTCCTTGTAAGCTGCAACAGAAAATTAGTTGCTGAGTTATTAGGTTGAGAATCATTACATTTTGGCATGCACACTTCACAGCACAAACACTGGGGACACATGATCCATCAAAAAATCTTTACCAACAAGTCCATAAGGCCTGAGTGAGGCAACAGCCGATGACTAAAGGGCCAAGCTGAAACTGGAAATCCTACTTTGCTGTCAAGTACATAAATTATGCTTTGTTCCCTCTCAGAGTAACAGCTAAGTTATTCCATTCTTATCTTTTAAATAATCAGAAATTCATTAAACTTCACAACTAGACAATAGCAGCATGCAGAAAATTAAAACTAAACTAAAACAGTACAGTTCTTGAAAGAAGCAGATACCTTACATATTCATTTAGTAACACCAACATTCTGACAGACAGAAATTCAACATGCAGGGCAATCTGAGTCAGTCCAGACTACAGGTCTTCATCTGGACTTGATACTATATGACCAAGGAACAGTGTGGTCTTGTCCAAAGGGTTCTAGCAGCCATTAATGTGGCACCTGTAATAAAAGCTAAAAAAGGATTCAGAACTTGCCCTTTTCTTTGAAACAGAATTCACTAAACCCATGTGTCATCAGGGTCCCTACACATTTTGTAAATATTCCAGAATTATCCACACTCCACATTCAAGAATTCTCAGTCCTCTAAATTGGCACGAGGGCAGAAAAAAAGGGCACAAAGAACACGGGAAGGACAAAAGGAAAGAGGGAAAGGACTTGAGCAAGGAAGGACACAATGGTATAAACTAATAGTTTTCCAAACTTTTGTTTTTCCTTTTCCATGGTTACACAGACCTATAAAACAATGAAATCAAATTCCAGCCTTTTCCATGTAATGCAGTCATACACACGTGTTAATGTAGATAAATATGAGAGGAGACAAGTGACTGTGACCATGCATTCTTGGCTAGTTTTTCACTAGTTTTTTTTAAACTTTTTTTTTATTCAATCACCTTCATGCAGTTAAAAATATTCCCTAGCTTGTATCAGCTTTAGCTATCTTCTCAAAACTACATAATTAAGCATGTGGGCACAGGGAAGGTCAGATGTTTACATACACCCTTTGTGGCCTTGAATGTCACAAGAATAAAAAAGGGTGTCCACAAGTTTGAATTTTTTATGGATTTCCTCTGATCCATTCAGGGTCAAATTTATACATGCACCCCTACTAATATTTGATTAAATGTCTCTTAGCCAGTTGTACCTCAACCACTTGCTTTTGGTAGCCATCAACAAGCTTCTGGCCTCCATCTAGTGGATATTTGACATCTCTTCTTGCCAGAATTGGTAGGTTTCATTTAAATTGTTCAGTGTTATGGCACAGACCAAGCGTTTAAGCAAAGTCCATACATTTTCGTTCTATTCGTAATTGCGTTGTGAAAAAGACCTTGGGGAAGGCAACTCCAGAACAATGTTAGCCAGTCTGAATAATTCCAAAACTAGGTTTGTTAAGTGTTTGGAATTCCTATCTACTAGAACCAAATTTGTCTAAGTTTCAACCTTCTAGCTGTTAATTTGAGGCAAGGTAGACGATTTTGGAGGTAGTCCTCCCGTATTATTCCATCACCTTTGTGTAATGCACCAGTACCACTGAGGACAAAACAGCTGCACGGCATGATGCTTCCACCACTGTGCTTTACTTTCTGTTTGAAAGGCTTACTTTGACTTGTCTAAACAAACTTAGCCTTGGTGGTTAAACAGCTAAATCTTTTCTCCCTTCCTCCCATAAAGCTTTCTATGAAGGCTTTTGGAATTTTCAGTTAAGCTAAGTTATGGAGGTCGGACTTTTATATTGTTTGGCCGACTCTATGGTTGGTTGTTGCAGCTGTACAGGCGTTGTTTTCGGGGAGAGGAGAGGTGGTGGGGGCCTGGCACTCGCTCTCATCTGGGATTGAAGTTTTACATGCAGTTCTGCATGCTCCAGTGTGTGGCACTAATTCAGGTTGTAAAAGACGTTGGTGGAATCTCGCGACTTTGTCGGAGCATGCGCTCAGCGTAATATGCAGTGCACACTCATTTGTTTTTTTGTCCAACTTTAAATAGTCAAACTACCTCCACACAAATAAACTGCTTGGATCCTACTTGTCGACAGTGTTGTTCACTGAGTCTTCCATCTTTTCTTCTTACGGGGAACTAATTTTGTTCTCTTCAGTGATGTCTTACCTGTTACCTGAAATAAGTGGCTACAGCTGCACAAACATTAGCCGTTAGCGCATCTGGCTGCTACTGTGCTGTCTGTGTCAACGTAACTTTGCGTACCTCTTGTGCATGAACGCGTTCCTGAACTTTCATTATCTCCTTAAGGCAAAAGCTTGGAGGAAAAATGAGAAAGCTTGGCTAAAGCCGCAATTCTACCTGCTTTGTGAATCAAGCATTCTGAGCAGAGACAGCTTAATACATTTTTTTTTCTAACTTTTTGTAACCTAATATTACATGCTATAAATCCTTGTCAAACCTCCTCCGCACTCTGTGACACATAGTTTTTGTTTGTCAGACTGACAATTTTTTATAACAGGCCTATTTCTTCCAATCCATCCACCTCACCTTCATTCTCAAGTGTGGTAAAGAATAGCTTTATTTTTTAAGTTTAACTTTCTTAATCCTCTCTTATGGAAAAAGTTTGGGACTTGTTGCCTTCTTTCTGCCCCTTAATAGTATTTCTTTAGGTATTTTTAAAGGTGTATGATTTAATATAGCGTACAGATGAACAATACACTTTGGCCCTGTATTGTTGATCTAATCAACTCCTTCCAGAGGTCTGGTTGTTTTCCTGCTGCCTTCAGACATGTTGTGCAACCTCTCATCGAAAACACCAACCAGTATAACTCTGTTATTTTAAATTTCAGCCCCATCATTAGGCTAATGAGTCCTAATGGTATGGCAGCACCTTAGACTCTGAACTGTTCCACCTCTTTACTCCATCCAGAGCCTGAAGGTCCACAAATGAACCTTTGGAAGAACTCCAAAATTGCGGCTCAAACGTAGAGGTAACCAAGCTTTTTTAGTGGTGGTGCCTAACCTTAGCAAATCTTAGCTACACAGAGTGTTGATGATTTTAACTTTCTTTTACAAAAACATTTCTATACTCTGGATTATAGTTCAAACTGAAAAGAATATTTTAGCTTTCATTGAGCTAATTGTCATATACCTATGTTATCTATTTTCCTACTTATTTGACTATGTTCTGTTTAATT
Organism: Crenichthys baileyi; assembly: GCA_036173005.1. Classification (NCBI taxonomy): domain Eukaryota; kingdom Metazoa; phylum Chordata; class Actinopteri; order Cyprinodontiformes; family Goodeidae; genus Crenichthys; species Crenichthys baileyi. Next base: position 46,094 of record JAHHUM010000469.1, on the reverse strand, counting down.
GTTTCAGTCTAAACTTTATTGAACATGCAGCATTTTGGTCAGCTATGGATGTAATGTGCAATAGAAAAAAACTTTGACTTGACTTTATTTTACACAAGTTAGAATTATGTCAGCTGATATAAATATTTTGTCATTAAATACAGTCATTAAAAATCATAATTACAAATGTAGTCTTAGTCCAACACTTTTCAGTTAAATTGTAGACTCATTTTGATTTCTGATGTTAGAAAATAAGTGCAGCTGTTTTGGGAATATGTTCACTATAAACTACAGTTTATGTAAAAAATCCAAACATCAGAGATATAAACACATACAGAACAGCAAATATTGCATGATGACATGTTTAATACTCTAATATGTGAATGACATCATAACCTCAATATGCATTTTTAAATTTGATTGGAGATGAAATACACTGCTCAAAAAAATAAAGGGAACACTTAAACAACACAATATAACTCCAAGTAAATCAAACTTCTGTAAAATCAAACTGTCCACTTAGGAAGCAACACTGATTGACAATCAATTTCACATGCTGTTGTGTTCCAACAATGGAAATGACACCCAGGGGGAAATCTTTGGCGATTAGCAAGACACACTCAATAAAGGAGTGGTTCTTGCAGGCGTTGGGAACACACAGACCACTTCTCCAGTACACCTATGCTTTCTGCCTGATGTTTTTGGTCACTTTTGAATGTTGGTGGTGCCTTGTACACTCGTGGTAGCATGAGACGGACTCTTTAACCCATACAAGTGGCTCAGGTAGTTGCAGCTCATCCAGATGGCACATCACATGCGAGCTGTGGCAAGAAGGTTGGCTGTGTCTGTCAGCGTAGTGTCCAGAACCTGAGGCGCTACCAGGAGACAGGCCAGTACAAACCCGGAGATGATGGAGGAGGCCCTAGGAGGGCAACAAAAAACCCAGCAGCAGGACCGCTACCTCCGCCCTTGCACCACAGACTGTCCCCAGGAGTTGGCGACGTCAAGCCCTTTAGTCCCGAGTCTGGGAGGAGATCCCCTCAGGAGAACCATCCACCGTCTCATCAGGAGCATGCCCCCAGGTGTTGTAGGGAGTTCCCCTACAGACACGTGGAGGCCCACACACAATACTGAGCCTCATTTTGACATTGTATTTTAAGGACATTATCATCGAAGATTGGATCAGCCTGTAGTGTTTTTTTCCACTTATCCATTTTGTGTAGTGTGACTCCAAATCCACGGCCTCCTTGGTTAATAAACATTTGATTTCCATTAATGATTGTTTGTGTGATTCTTGCTTGTCAAAAATTCAACTTTAGTAAAGACACAAGAAAGTATTCCCCATGAGAAATTTCCTTCATCATCAGAGCTAGGATGTGTTATTTAAGTGTTCCCTTTATTTTTTGAGCAGTGTATGATAATGAACAAGTAGTTCATTTTAAGGCTGTGAACTTGAACATCTATGAAGATGAATCAATTTATCTGAACCTGGTTTATCTGAATTCAAAACCAGTTCTCGAAAAGGGATAACTTGTACACATTCATAAGGCTTTTTCACCAGAGAAGTTCCAGTTCTTAACCAGGGCTAGTGCTAGAGCCAGTTTCTAACTGGTTCTGTAAATACACCAGTTTGCTTTTCCACCACGTAAGTTGCTGGGCCATGTCAGAGCCATGTCATTACTTCTTCATACCTGTTTAATTCAATTATTGTCTGATCCTCCACGGTGTTACACTGTTTTTGTGAAGGATTATAGTGCATAAAAACTATCTAACAACACAAATAATATTATTTAGCCCAGCATCCCATGAAATAGATGTTCTAATTTCCCCACCTTTGTTTATTAATGAAGTTTTAAACAACCAGGGGGGCTGGTGAACGCTCCACAATCTTTAACAGCTTATCTCTGAGAATGAATTGGAATAAACAAGCTCCAAATTATTAAGATATAAATGTCAATGATGAGTGCACACAAACTCAAACTTGTGGTACTTCTCTCATACATATGTTTTGAAGACCTGTAGCGTAGACCTCAGAGGCATCATTCGGTCCACCATACATACGTGTTCTCATAGAGAGGTCCGATCCAAGCAGGCACAGAGAAGCTGGGCATCTGCGGCAAAGTGAGGGGAAGGCTCGGAACTTTAGGAAGATTGTTAGTTAACAATCTGCCAGGTCCGATCCGGTCAGGAAGGATGATTTTAAAAGAATAAAAGGAAAATGGAAACAGGCAAAAGAGAAGGAGTAAAAGTAACAGTAATCTTTGTTCCTTTGTTTATGATGGGCTCAAACAATTATTCAAGACATTCAATCAACTATTCTATTTGTTTCCGTTCCCAGACCGTCAGAAGGTTCATGCTGTTTTCTTGTTTATTTGTCTTTGCTGAGAAGTGTGGAAAATTGTCTGTCCAGTTCTCTTTTATTTTGTGGTTTAGGTCACTTTGAAGCAGCAACCAGCATCAAAGGAGTGTGACTTAATAAAAACAATTCCTGCTGTCAAAAGCAGCAATAAAACAAAGAGTCTGACAGAGACCCAGAGGAAAGCTGTGTTACAACTACTTAGAAATGTACTATGCAACTACAGAACCATGTTTGAAAAAAAAATTATGCTGAAACATCTTTAAACATAAAACATTTTGTTTGACACACAAACTTGTAACAGATCTTCTCCAACTGACAGAGCTGAAAGATAGAAAACATCTGACTAGAGATGGTCTAGTTTGTATTTGAACGAAGAGTTACGTGGACAACACAAAACTAAATTATGTTCCCTTGTGCATCTAAAAGCAATATCATTTATTGGTCAAATGAAAGTGAAAAGCTGTAATTAAGTTGTTTATTTTACCTCAATCTACCAAAACTCTGTTAAATTTGCCTAAATAAGTCTGACTTCCAACTTTTAATATTTTATCCATTTAGTATTGCAAATGTATTTCAGATGAACAAACCTATGTGGACGGACAAAAACTGAAAATGGATATTGCACAGATAGAGCTGATGTAGCACCACCCTAAAAGTCGCTATTTCTCCAAAGCTAACACAGCTCACATGTACCCTTACTTGACTGACTGCCAGGTCTCCTGCTCAAAGCCACGGTGGATGGACTGGGCAATAGATGTTTCCATGAGATCAATGTATCGCACCACCAGAGGGATGAACAGATCCTGCAGGTGTTTGTGGAACGGTCCATTGCAAAGATGAGCTGTGGAGGTGGGACCAACAGAAGATTTTTAATTTTTCATGATTTTTCATTTTAAAAACATATCTCTACAAATTGACATTTTCAAACAGCATGTTGATGCAAATGACTTTATCCAAGAAACCCATGTTTCACAAAAGCTTTTTGATTTTGTTTTCTGTTTTTGCCTAACCGCATACATGGCAGGAAAAAATATGAGCATTTGCCCACCTTGACCTTGCTCTTCATCCGATCTGACTCAGCTTGCACTATTTCGTAAAGAATTGTCAAAAACTTCCGTCTGCACGTGTGCAAAGTTGGAAGAGGCATACCCCAAAAGAGGTCTAACACTGTATTGACTAAAGAGTACTGAATAAAAATGCAAACTACACAGACCAGATTTTTTTATAAAAATATTTAAATCCATGTATTATTTTTCTTTCACTTTACTTTTAGATCACATAAGAGCTCAAAACACAGTGAATTTTGTGGATGTAGCGAGACAAAATGGGAAAAATTTCAAAGTGAATACTTTTGCAAAGCAGTGAATGCAGAGAGCTGTTACTGTTGTGTGCATTATGATATACTGACCTAAATACAGACCTTCTGCAGTTGGATGGTATCATTTCTTGATACCTTTTAAGAGTTGCTCAAATTACATCATGGTAAATGGTAATACTCTCTAAAGTGTTCTGTAGAAAGACTTGTAATGCAATTTCTGAATGTAAACTTGGGTATGTAAGTTAACTTTCAAAGCTCAAAGATGTAATAGACATTTTTTTATTATTGTGACATTAGACAAAAGAAGTGATCTAAAACACAGGTGAATAAAACCATGGAACCAACGAAAAGGTTAAACATGTTCAAGTAAAGTTAAAGGCCCCACATCTCACTTGTGAAGGTTATTTTGGTAGAAATTGGCCTAACAACCAAGAGTTCTAATCAGGTCTGAGCATAGAACATAACAATTTCAGCAGAAGACCCAATCCAAATGTGTGCTTGGAGGAAAGTTTGTGTTGCTACATTGCACTGAAGCAACATGTTCACTACCAGACACACATGAAACCATTGTAGGTCTGAAAAACAAGGATAAAAAAAGAAAAGCTGTGCTGAGTTTCTCCATACAAACAATACATTTTCACAAACTATGAAGGTGTCTGGTTTGCCATGTTCTGATAACTTACCTATTAATGACTTTGATTGTTCTACAGTACCAACCCCGACGTTTTATATGGCATATATGGGCGCACTCATGTTGTATCTTGCTGTGAAAATGAATTGCAGATAGCTGGCAGCATGTTGGCTTCTTGGAGGGGAGTCACATTTGAGAATGAAATGTTTTATTCACTGCTGATTGTGACTTCTTGAGAGCCAAAGGGTTATTAATAGCTGAAGGCAACCCAAAAATTTACACCCATGCTCATGCTTTCCAGTCTATTGTCTTTAAGTTACACATGCTACACATGGTTTAGAATGACGTATGTAAAACAATGTGCTTCTAACAGGTTTCCTATGTTAAAATGAGAGTAAACTAAGGCTTTGTTGGAAATACCTTTACAGAGTGGCCCCAAGTCTTCCGTGGAAGGAAATTCCAAGATGAAAACATGTACAAGTAGCTGTAAGAGTTAGGTTCTGTCAACAGGCTCGATTTCTGGTACCGTATGTGACAAAGCAGCCGTTCATTGCATCATGCACAGCCCCCCCACAATATCCCGCCTGTGGGTTTAAGACAGGCAAATAACTCCTGACAGACTGTGCCAGTCCACAGAGAGACCAGGGGAAAGAGTATTCGGTGAAAAGCGAGCAAGTGAGTCTCCCAGGACTTCATTAGTTTTAATTCCTTTCGCTCTTCTCCATCATAATTAACACTAGCCTTTTTGCCCTCCAGAGAGTAAAATTTGCCTCCACCATAACTGTTCGCCTTCACATGTTGACAATCAAGTGAGCATTTAAATAATCAGGATAACAACTGAGGGACGGTACACTTACTACAGTTACAGTAAGTCACCGAAACTCAGCTGACTGGTGGTTACTGCTGAGGTGTTAAAATAAATCTCTATGAAGAATCACAAAAAAATATAGATTTGTTATTTTATCTTATTTTAACTGAGATGCATCGTTTTCATCTCATTCTGTTCATTGTTAAAATCTAGGGGACCTTATTTGTGCAAAACCAGTGAAAACTATGTGTTAGATTAGCCAGTGTTTCGTCTCATTCGATTGCCTCATTACGTTCCAATTCAAGATGGCTTGTGTTGTGACACTTGGAATAATTACAGCCTGAGCAGAAGATGGTAATTAGAAAGAATATAAGAGATGGGTTAAAAAATTAGATTTGTTGGTTCTTTACAAAATGATACTAGATTTTTTTTGTTCCCAACATTGCCCTTGGGCTGTCTGTCTATCTGGCTGCCTGTCTGTTACTGTAGTTGAGGTACTTGGGCAGCAGCCATGTTAAATAACGCCTTCCATCTCGCCAAATCTCTGCTGGCTCAAAGACAAAGTGCTTCAGCCGGCTAACTGCTCCATATGAATTCAATGAGCCCGGGTTTTTCTCCATCAGTCGAATCAAAAGTTAATTCTAAATTTTTGTCCATTGGGATAAAACTATATTAGTGCAATGTTGATGTTTCTCAAACTTTAGTGTTTTAGGTTTGGTTATCTTACACTATGTTTGGACCTTGACTTGTGCAGGAAAGAAAAAGTAGTTACAAAAACAAGTGGGCCAAGCAATTTCACTATCCATGAAATCATGTAGTGTTGCTTTGTTGGATGTTTTCTAGATGGTTATTTGCTCACAAATACCTCCTTTTGATCCACAGTAGTTCTTTGTTTGCAGCTGCTGTTTTACATCAGTACCTAAGAGTTAAGAAAGATTTTTCCTCCCTTCTTTATTATTCTCCATTTAGTTATTTTTTGAAACATTTTTGGATACTGTTGTTTTAAATACCCCTTCAAAAACTACTACTTCCTTGGTGGTTAAAGGTGTACATGTTAGAAAGAAAAAAACATCCAACACTAGAAAGAAAGCAAAGAAAGCTGTGGTCAGATTTTAATTATTAGCATGAATGTTCTAATAATTATTTTGAAGATTATACAACACACTGTTTCAGTCATCGGTTCAAATAAAAATTAGGTGCATATGTTTATGGATGAAAAAAAAAATACCCCAATAATTCTTGGTTCATTTTTCCTGAGCAAGTTGCACCTCAACCATATTTGTAGCCGTCATCAAGCTTCTGGCATCATTCAGGCTGAACCACAATCCTTGGCACAGTTGGTAGAATTCATTAATTTGGTTACTAACCTGACAAGAACTAAAGTTTTAACCATACTCCAGAAATTGGGGACATCCCAAAAACTATTTCTGTTGTGTATTTGGAATCATTGTCATGATGGAACATCTAGCTGCCCCAGTTTCAGGTGTCTAGCTGTTGGTTTGATTTGAAATAGAAGAACTTGGAGGTCCTTTTTAATAACTCCATTCTGTTTTTATTGCCCGTCAGTCAGTCATTTTCTACCGCTTATTCCATAGTGGGTCGCGGGGAAGCTGGTGCCTATCTCCAGCAGTCTATGGCACACCCTGGACAGGTCGCCAGTCCATCGCAGGGCAACACACAAACAACCATGCACACACTCATTCATACACCTAAGGACAATTTAGAGTGACCAATTAACCTAACAGGCATGTCTTTGGACTGTGGGAGGAATCTGGAGTACCCAGAGTGAACCCACGCATGCACGGGGGAGAACATGCAAACTCCATGCAGAAAGACCCCCGGCCGGGAATTGAACCCAGGTTCTACCAACTACGCCACCGAGCAGTTATTATTGCACTTTATAAAAATAGACATACATTCTGGTATGATGCAAATTAGCTACATTAGGCATAATTGGGCCTAATAGCAATCAAGCAAATTTGCAGTCCCATGTATGCAAAATATTTTATTGGCAGTGCTGTAAAAAATGAGAACATGAATAACGACAAAGGTCTCTTTACAATCTATTCTGATACCTGATCACAAAATGTGAAATACAGTTCAATACTGTAAAATTATTCAAACTCCAACCACTTGATGGGGGCAAAGTTCTTGGTATATGTAGAATATGCATCAACAGGCACCTCGGCTGCATTGAGACTAAAGTATTTTGAGGTGATTTTGTGACAGTAGCATAAAAGGGGTCAACTTGAATCATTAGACATGCCATGAATCCAAGACTTACATTCTGCTCGAAGAAAATTGTTTAAGAGCTGAAATAGTGGGAAGCTGTTCCAGGAATCAACAGGCTGGACCTGTAGAGCAGAATCCATGTCAGCTCTGTACAGAGAGAGAAACGTCTCAGCATGTTCCGCCATCAGCTCTGGCCACCACGAGAAAGCCTGACATTGATGGAAAAAAGCAAAAAATAACATCAGATGCTAAAAAAGATTCTAGTGTTTATATTTAGTATGCTTGACATTTACAATTAAAATTTAACACAACATGATACAATTCTAAAGTCAAAGTAAATGAGCTCCAGAGGACAGAGAAATGTCACTGTAATAAATGTGTCATAAAGTTTGTAATTACATAGATTTCAATTATTCACCAAAGCCAGTCTGAAGGGGTGGTCCAGATCACTGGTTTCCCTCGTTTTCATTGACAAGTAATGGAATGTTTTATCAACTATGGCTTGACTTATATTTAAAGTCACCTTTAAATGACTGCTACATTATTTTGCTTATTCTAAAACATGACCATGTGTTTCCACCTTTTTTACATGTCTGCATTTCAGGCTCCATTCTTAGTTGCTGATGCTGAGATGGATGTTTTGAAAATGAACAATTTTAAAGACTGAAAGATCATCAGGTTAGTTAAATGCAGTTTGTTGACAGGAGTACAAACTGAAAAGGTGCATCTGAAAGGCTGAGTGATTCATCCTTCAAGGCCACAAGCATAAGGGAATGCTGCATAGTCAACTCTCCATCTTACATCTCTGCTTCTTTTTCTTCCTCCATCAAACAGAAAAACTGACCTCAGGACATCAGCATACGACTCAATACTGGTTGCACTTTTCTCTCAGAGGGCCTTTAGCCGTCAAAAGCAGAGGTCACTTGAGCAGGCTGACCTCGGTCAACTGGAGAACTAAATCACCCTCGATGCTCTTTAGAAAGAGTGAATCAACAAGTACTTTCACAACAGCATCTGCAAACTGTTTTCAGCCTGTTTTTGGCTTTTAAGCAGCAGGCAGTCACAGTAAGGAAGGAAGTCTCACATCTACCCCAATTCATTTAGATTTTAACAGCTTAAAAATAAATGACATCTTACCTATATAGGTAAGGTAAGGTAAGTTTATTTATATAGCGCTTTTCAGTAACAAGACATTCAAAGCGCTGTTCATGAGGAGAAACAATTACAATACAATCACACAGCAAAAACACAAAAAAATGTTTAAAAAATCAAATAACATTAATAATCCTTCTAGGTTTACTGGTAGAATTTGGTTCCAAGCCACTCTTAATAATAAAGCATCTTATGCTAAAATAAAATGATAATATTGATAGTTAGAATTCAGTGGAATGATGAGACTAAGGAAGCTGAGTCACTGGTACATAACAGCTTTAATCCACATTTTCAGGTGCTAATAATATATTGCTTTTACTGGTGCTGAAGTTGAACTAAGTAATAACAGTCAACTGAAGTCTAACTAAGAAAGCTGGGTCATTGGTGTATGAGCAGCTATAGTCCAAATTTTCTATTACTAATAATGTTTGGTTTTCGCTGGTAATCCTTCTGATAAAACTAAAGATCTATGAAAAAATAATGAAATCACGCAATTAGGTGCAGGGCTAAGTAACACACAAGAAGTAAAGATTTTGCAAGAGTGCGGTGGAATCCTGGGGGTGCGAATATATAACTGTGAGTGTGTGTGCAAGAGTTAGACTGTCAACACAGATAGAGCACCATTGTCCTTGAGGAGAGAGATGGAAGTTTTCTCAATCGGCCGCAAAGTCTTATCTGGGTCACAGCTGTTCGGGGTTGCTGGGAAAGAGCGCCATGTTTACATAACATCCAGGAGATATTTTGTCGATAGCCACTTAGCAGAAGTTGCCAAGGCCACGTTGGGGCACCAGCTTTCGAAAAAACACTAAATATTGTGGTTCAAGCAGTTGTGTGGATTTTTAACCACTTTAAGAGTTTTTACTGTTATCTCTCAATTGCGAATCCAAATATCCAAATTTCTGGGACTTCCGCAGTTCTTGAGCGAACAACTTTCTCCATGATTAAATCCTTTCGCCTCTGAGTCCAAAAGTCGTTTCCAAGCTACGATTCTGTTCAAGAACCGTATCCAGCTTGCGGCTTAGCTCTCTTAACAATTCAGTCTGAGCATTGATCGCTGTGCAGATTCCATTCAGCGTTGCAGGCAGCTTTGGGATGCTTTGAACAGCTACCCACGTTTTGCTACTCACTCAATAAGTCAGGTAACCGCCGGCTCCAAAAAGCAGAAATCCTGTTATCAAAAATCGATAATTGTAGTCATTGTAGTCAAGCACACAATCTTCTACTGTTGCCAGGAATCCATTGTGTATCCAGAGAGGAATGTACCGGCTGGGCAAGAGGGTTCTCCTTTACCCTGTCTTCCCGTGGAAAAAAGTTGATCAACTGCGAGAGACCAGCTGACCAAATCCATAATTTGCAAGTTTAGATACGTAAAGTGAGGCTCTGAGAAAAACACAGACAAAAGCAGATGCAGAAGCAGGCAAGAGGGAGGGAGAGAAAACTTGTGCGTCCTCCATCAAGAGCAGAGCAAAAAATATAGATTGTCATCATCAAGACCTTTTTAAGACACATCAAGTAACGGGTAATAGAAGCAGTTCTTTTGTGATTTTTCTTACATCTTTCAGGGAAAAAAGACCCTTTAATCCAAATGTAAGGGATGATCTCTACAATGTAAACCACATCTATTACAGGTATAAAAAATTTAATTTTTGCAAACAGTACAAGACAGTTTCTGCATATACACATTTGTCAGCAAATACATTCTGACCACTGGTCTGATACTGAGCATGTTCCCCCCAGAACACCCATGAAAACAGCCCTGAGCCTTCAAAGGATGAAGTCTACTGCAGTTGAGGTCTATGGTAGCATCAGAAAACACGGGTCAACTTGAAATCTTTATGTGCATCGGTAAGTTTCAGCTGCAGGATTTTCGGTTTACCACTTTTCCTTTTCCCTAGAGCACTTTTGGCATCTCCTTTGTTGGGACCCCAGCCATGGAGTGAAACATGAATGCAACATGGACTCTTAACTGTACACCATCAAAGGCCGGTATGAACTTTTCTGGAACTTTTAAAATAAATCACATTAACGTACTTACAGCTCAGCCTAGGAAGAGTAGGACTCAGAGCTGAATCTCTGAACAAAAACTCTATCCCAACTTCCATTCGTTCACTACCACACAGATCTCCAGCAAGAGCCAGACAGGGGAGACACCGCACACGAATGTCTCCTGGCAGGCAAGAAGGCACATCTCTTCAACTTGGATCCACAGTGACTACAATCTGACGGTTGAATACCCACTGATCAAGTGCACAAAGTTAAGTATTGATCTGCTGCTAACATAACCCAGCGTTCATATGAAAAGGGAGTAATAAGAAAAGCGTGGCTACACTTTTCTTTGAGCCCTACAGAAGCAACCTGAAAGCTCCCAAGAAACGTTGTCTCTTAGTGAAGCAGTTTTTCCCCTGCCTGAAAGAGGACAGCGTAGGAGCCACCAGCTCTGAACACATTCTGTGTGCCGACCCAGTGTAAGCTGCCCAGATAGCGGCTACAAAGCAGCCGCAAAAGTCCTTTGTTAAGGCTCACACAAGGCTAGAAGACCGGGACAACTCCGCTCCTCAATTCACTGCCGACAGTACATCTTTTCCTCAGCACGGTTCACGTAAGAGGTGGTGTTTGGGCAGAGAGATTAGTTTACGATAAAATATTCTAAATTATGTTTATTTCATGATGTTTGGTTTTCGGTAAAGGCTAAGGCTAGGCACGTGACTTAGATGAAAGCTAGTTAAGAATCATTATACAGAAAGGTTATTGGTTCTTATATATTTCCTTAAATATTATTCTAGTATTTCCTTAATTAAATTTCTCTAAATATTATTGTACAAAAGAAAGGCAGCTAATTAAAACACTATTGAGAATTAGTAATCCAGAAGGTTGGTTTTATTCAGCAAATCATTCTTTGAAATATTATTTTATTAAAATAATTATCTGATCTTGCATTGTGAAAGTTTGTTTGAAGGTATACCAATTATTGCCTAAGTTAGTTCTAAGACCAAACTTAATCTCGTTTCCAGATTCTTTAAGATTATCCTTGGTTCTCAAACATAATTAACATTGAATGGTAATACTGCATCACTTTATGGGTCATAGTATTTAATCATCTTTGATTCACTCGTTCATATTGTATATAAAGTAGTACATTGGTCTTCCTTATTCTTTCATTTTCCCCGGTAGTTTTAGATCAATTATCCTAGCCCAGTATAGAGTTTGTTAATTGTAATATGTTTGACTTTGAGTTGACTTATTTTTGTTAATAAATTCTTGTATTTTAAGAAATTGTGTGAATTTATTCCATGTGTGTGCAGAGTTTTGCTATTCAGTAATGTCAGAGCTTGGCTCACCCCTTTCACTATTGTCCTAATACCACCTTCTTATAGGTTCACCAGAAAACACCTAACAGACAGAATTATTATTTAATTAAATATTAAACAATAAGAGAAACCTGACTGCCTATAGGAGCCCCCCCACCCATCCTGAACAGAATCCTCGCTTGGCTAACCGAAGCCATTCACACCTCAAACCATCTCCTCCACATCCCATTCAGGAGCAAATTCTTTCCATAAAGCAACCAACCCCCTACCTTCAGATCCTATGCCTGCACTAAAGATCTCTGAGGAAAATGTAAATAGGCTCTTTCAGCGCATGAAAACAAAGAAAGCTGGAGGACCTAAAAACGTCTCCCCATCATGCCTGAAAGCCTGTGCAAATCAACTCGCCCCGATCTTCACCCGGATCTTCAATAACTCACTGGAGACGTGTGAGGTCCCCTCCTGCTTCAAACGGTCCACCATCATCCCAGCGCCCCATAGCATTCTGCATGTAGGCCAAAAATGTATTTTTTGGTGTGGTCCCACATGACTTTTGGCAAATGCAAACTAAACTAAACTTATGCTTTTCTTTCAGCAATGGATTTCTTCTTAACAACCCTGATTTGTGAATTGAATGACTAAAGGTGGTCCTGGGAACAAAGTCTCCCACCTGAGCTGTGGATCTTTGCAGCTCCTCCAGAGTTACATTGGATCTCTTGGCTGCTTCTCTGAGTTAATAGTTTTCATGCCAAGGCTCAGTTTCGGTGGACATCCATGTCTTGGTAGGTCTGCAGGTGGTCCATTCTCTCTCCATGTTCAGATGATGGATTGAACAGAGCTCTGGGAGATGTTCAAGGCTTGAGAAATTGCTGCTATGTTCCTTGGTCTTTGGGACGCTCCATGCATGAGCAGCATAAGGGACTGCTCAATGCAATCTCTGATATGTGACCAATCCGACTGTCCACTGTCTGTACATGTTGGGTCAGGAGAAGTGAATGCTGCAAGCCAGTGAGTCAATGCAATATGCCGGGTTTCCTTAAACAGAAAATGTTTTTATCAGTCTGATGAATACATACTAATTCATGATAGTACATTGTTTAATATCTAGGATCAAATTGGAGTGTATCCAACTGAATCTGTCTCTGTATGATTGGACTGACTGTATATTTCTGTATAAAAACGGGATGTTTTCTCTCTTTAGTTTTTTAATGGTCTTAATATGACATTTGTTGGTGCTATATACCGTTGTGTTCAAAGTAATAGCAGTGTGTTTAAAAGTGTGAGTAAAGCTAAAAGTTTTAAGTTTAGTTTAGTAAGTTCAGTTTTATTTCCATGCATTGGGAACACTGCACATTATATTCTATATATATATTCTATATATATAAGTTAATTGTACCAATCTTTTAGTCACATTACACAAAATGATTAAAATGAACATTGGGCTGTTCGACAAAATAGCAGTGTCTACGTTTTTTGTTTTTTTTGCCATCTCAAATATTTCCTGTATAAACTGAAAATAGCTTTAGGATTTATCATGCCTGTGAATCAATTGACTAATATTTAGTTGTGGACCAGTGTTTCTGAGAACAGCTTTACATCTATGTTGCATGGAGTCGATCTTCTGGCACCTGTGAACAGATATTCCAGCCCAGGATAATTTGACAACATTCCACAATTCCTCTGCATTTCTTGGTTTTGCCTCAGAAACAGCATTTTTGATGTCACCCAACAAGATTTCGATGAGATTAAGCCCCGGGGATTGGGCTGGCCATCCAGAATTTAGATTTTGTTGGTCTGGAACCAAGATGCTGCTTGTTTACTGGTGTCTTTGGGGTCACTGTCTTGTTGAAACACCCATTTCAAGGCCATTTCTTTCTTTGGCAGAAGGGAACACCTCTTCAAGTATTTTTAAATATGCAAACTGATCCATGATCCCTTGTGGGTGATAAATAGGCCCGACAACATAATGAGAGAAACATCCCCATAATATAATGCTTGAAACACCGTGCTTCATTGTCTAAAGAGTGTTCTGCTTCAGTTCACTATTTGGGGGTAATCTGACAAATATCTGCGGCCCTTGGACCCAAAAACAACAATCTTACTTTCATCAGTCCCCATAATGTTTCTCCATATCTCTTTAGACCAGTTGATGTGTGCTTTGGCAAATTGTATCCTCTCCAGCACGTCTTTTTCTTAATAGCGGGACTTTGCGGAGGCTTCTTGCCAATAGATTAGCTTTCCACAGGCGTCTTCTAATTTTCATAGTAGTCCTCAGTACTTTCAGCCCTTCTTTGATCACCCTGGAGCTAATCAATGGCTGAGACTTTGCCATTCTGGCTATTCTTCGATCTATTTGAAACTTAGTCTTACATTGTCTTCCAGATCTCTCTGCATATGGTTTCCATTTTAAAGCATTGGAGAACATTTTAGATGAGCAGCCGATTATTTTCTGCACTTCTTTCTTAATTTTCAACTTCCCAGTCAGTATCTTCATCAAAGTATGCTGTTCTTTTGAACAATACCTGGAAGGACCAATTTTTGCCAGGTTTGCATAGAGAATAGCATGTACAACAAGTGCTGGAGTCGTCCTTAAATAATTCAATTCAGTTTCAATTCAATTCAGTTTACTTATATAGCGCCAATTCACAACACATGTCGTTACAAGGCACTTCACAAAGTCAGGTACATACATTCCAATTAATCCTAACCATTGAACAGTGCAGTCAGATTCGGTTATTTATTCAAATTGGATAAAACGTTTTTCTGTCTAAGGAAACCCAGCAGATTGCATCGAGTCAGAGACCTGCAGCATTCACTCCTCCTGGATGAGCATGTAGAGACAGTAGACAGTCACTGGCGTTGACTTTGAAGCAATCCCTCATACTGAGCATGCATGTAGCGACAATAAAGACCACCTGATTGACACCTGGTTCTTTACAGAATCAATGACCTCAGTGACTGAACTCCACACTGCTATTAGTTTAAACACACCTCTTTCAAACAATTATTCAATTACACAGACTTAGGAGCATGTATACAATAAATGTTGGTTCTGTAGGTTTTCCTTGACTCTACTACACCTACACTACCAGTCAAAAGTTTTAGAATTCCTTACTCATTTAATGGTTTTCTAAATGTTTATGACTAGTTACATTGTACGTAGATTCTAAATGAAGGCATCAAAACAGTGAATGAACACATATGCAATTATATAGCAAATCAAAAATTGTAAAATAACTTTAAATGTGTTATATTTTAGAATCCTTAAAGTAGCCGCCCTTTGCTGTAATGTCTGAAATATTACCCTCTGGCCATCTCTCATTGAAGCTCTGGGAAGTTCTTTCAAGACTCTTTGGAAAACCATTCCAGGTGACCACCTCACGAAGCTCATGGAGAGAACGCCAAGAGAATAAAGCAGTCATCAAAGCAAATGGTGGCAATTTTGTAATAATCTAAAATATAAAAATGTTTAGAGTAATTTCACACTTTTTGCTTATAATTCCATGTGTGTTCATTCACAGGTTTGAGGTATCTGGGGAGAATCTACAATTTAAATAGTCATGAAAATAAAGAGTTAAATGAGAAAGGCTTTCTAAGACTTTTGACCGGTAGTGTATATGCCATGTGGTAATATGTTTTTTACCAAAAACAGTGATCAAACTGGTATACTAGTTGGACTGCTACTATTTTGAACAGAACTGCAAATAAACGGAATTGAATTAAATGATGTAGTTTGTTCACTGATGTTCTCTATCAAACCTCTGAGGCATTCACAGGACAACTGCATTTATGCTCAGATTGGTAGAATTAATAAAATAATTACATGGCTTCTGAAGGTCACTTGGCTGTAGGTGTGTTGTGTGACTACTTTGGCAAGGTACTGTAAAGGCTAAACAATAAAAGTCAGACAAGGTTGCAAGAAAGAGAGAAACTAGATGGAGGTAAGATAAATCTTAGAAAAGAAGGGAAAGATTAAAGAAAAAACAAGCAGGAAAAATAAAGGAAAGACAATAGACAATAGAAACAAAACACAGAACAGTAAATCCATCATAAAGGGCAACAGCATTAATAAAGAATAAAGACAAAAAAGATTGGAAGAAATAGAATAATTTATACACAAGACAGAGAAGGAATAGGCAGATCAGGGAGGAGAAAGTAAAACATGTTCATTCCTCCAAATTAGCAAAAGTTTTCCTGACTTCAAGAGGATTAGAAGAGTTCACTGAAAAGAGCAAATGTGGTTGTATACCTTTCCAAGGACAAGATTCCTCCACGGCCCACATTTATTTATTTTATTAACATGTCAAACA
>JAHHUM010000469.1:0-25000 GCA_036173005.1 Crenichthys baileyi | reverse complement strand
GCTTATTGAAAGCAGGAAATACAATTTTCCATAATACTTTATTTATTTCTTGTTATCTGTAGGTTTTACCTCAGTTTTTTCTGATGTTACTGAGCCTTGCTGCAATTAAACTTCAGTTTGTGTATTTTTTTATTCTTGTGTATAATGTAAGTCACATTTATTTGTTGACATACTAAAAGTTTAAGTTGCTGAAGTTTAGGTTTCAATTACTTATACAGTGAAATTGCTCATTGCATTTTACTGTCAGAATTAGAACATCTAAGGCAATGCTCACAAGGCAGGTCTTAATGCTCAATTCAGATTTTTTGCTGGTCGTTCAAATTACTAATTAAATGTGACCACAATCAGACTTCAGTCTGAATGGTTCACGACCCCAAAGCGACCCGCATACGATGAGGGACAATTATTGATGGAGCAGCAACACTGTTTATGGAAGTAATAATGTATGTCGGTGTCTCTGTGCTATTTATTCAGTTGTTGAGCAGTGGAGCTGACCATATAATGACCACATCATAACAAGACGAAGAAAGGTATAAAAAAAAAAGAGCACATCTATTAACAATGGTCTTTAGTGGAGCAGTGATGCTACTTCTGTAGAGAGGTCTGACTGGATGCGTAGTCGGAGCCAGGTCAATGATGTCAAAGTCAGGTGAAATCAGACATGTCCATTCAGACTGCGGACGCCTTAACAACCATCGGATACATATCTGATTTAGCATCACATAGGGAAGTGGCACAATCTGGATTTTTTTGTAGGTGAGAAGATTGGAATTTAGCTGCCCAGACTGCCATGAAAGAGACGGATATGGGTCACATTTGTCTGCAGTGTGAACAAGAGTCTCCACTACACAACTGTGGGCATAAAGTGCCATTTGTTTTGCTTGTAAGTTGTAAGCACAGCTAATCCACGGGAACCACTCATCTGCAGTTGTTCTGGATCTTCAAATTCATCAAGAGATCAAATTTGGATCTTTAAACATGGTTAGAAAACCCCTGAGGTATATAAATGAAGTCGGCACATGGGGCTTTTCAATGTCACATTGGTCTGATGTTAGAGCCAATCGCCTAAGTTGTGAATGCTCTGAGTACCTAAGGCAGTCCTGTCTGTGCATGCAGGCAGGACATAGGATGTAATCTAATATCATGTCCAAATTTTGTCCAACTGCATCTATGAAACATCCACTGCTTCTGCTGACCTTCACGCTCTGTTTTAGGTAACTATTGGATGACCAGTCTCCACCTGATAACACTTTTGATCAACTCCTGATGGCACCAGTTATAGTACCCAGTCTAGATGACTGGGCACTATATCTATAAGTCATTTTAAGAGCAGGAAATCTGATTTGATAAATATCTGCTACGTAAACACTTGAAAAAAAAAGGTTGTCTACAATCCAATCCCAACGGAGATGAATACACATTGCAACACCTGATAAATATCCTTCCTACATAAAAAATAAGTGTGCTGCTGACCCCCTCCCACATAAAGACGGTTTTCAAAAAGAAATCCAAGCAGACTGCCCTCTATTTTGCCAAACATCCTTCTAATGCCACCCCCAAACGTCTACCTCCAGGTTGTTAAATGTCCTGCATAATTGAATGGGAAGCTGATGGAGTACATATAATGAATACCTCTGAGTGATGTTCTTCATTCTGTTGTAGGACTTCAATGCACAGCTCTGCCAACCTCAACATGTCCTCCAGTTTTTTCTCTGGTGCTTCTTCTAGATCGACTGAAGGTTCGGACAAAGCATGAGATATTGTCAAATTGTAGAGCTGACATAAGAAACGTGCTCATCTTACATATGTTCTGATGTGAAAACTACGCATTGTCTTGTGTCAAATAAAAATCTGTTTTTTTAGGTATGCCAAGTCACACTCCCAGAATAGTCCACAAGTTTTTGCTTATTAACTGGACAAACTTTATGACCTGTAGGATTTTTATTAGCTTGAACAATATAATCAAATTATGATCTATATGTTATTTAGAACTAATAAAGTACAATAATTCCTATTTTTTGAAAGACTTTTGTAAAGAAAACACTTGTTCCCATGTGTGAACACAGGCAAAACATAAACATATCGCTTTAATGTGAAAGGGATCTGTTTACAGCGTTGCAGAAAACTCAAAGCTGAATGGCTAGTAAATGAGCCTGGTAACTAAATCAAAAAGATCTATAAACTGAAACACAGTTGAAAGCTAGTTAAATAAACAGGAGCAAGCGGTGAAAATTGACAGTGCCAAGAAGCACGGTTTCCCACCATTTATCTGAGCATAATCCATCAGTTGACTGTAGTTGATCTGGGCCGCCTTTTCCAAACATTTTTGGACCCGTCTCTTTGTCTCCTCTGACGGAACAGGTGTGGTGATGTCTTTCATCAGAACCTGAAATTACATAGTTATCCAGTTTTAGGAAATCAGAAAAAATTTTCCCTGGTAAAATAAGTTTTAACACATATTTTACAAAATCTTCCCTTTTTTATGCAAACAAAGTGGATGGCCTACTGAATAATACAACCACCTGATATCAGAAAAATCCCCTATGCAACTCTTGACAAAGGTACTGTTAATAGTGCCTAATGTATCTACAAGGCCTCTGTCTAATGATCTTTACTCACTGTTTTGACTGACTGCTGGCAACCTTGGCAACTGCCTGATACTGGTATGGATTCCACCAGCAGATGTGCCTGCTGTTTGCAAGACATAGTGTCTTCTTATGTAACAAATTACACGAAAATCTGGCCATTCCTTTAGGTTTTTAAAAGACAATTTCTGTTTTGCTATTTAATATGAAGGGGTTAACGTACCTCTTAAGAATATAAGACAAAGTGAGAGATGGGGCTGATCTGGCTTTGATCTGACCTCATATCAATGTCAACGGGCATGTTTACATAGACTTAAGTACTCAGAAAGAAAAGGCCGATTGGCGTTTACATGACACATAACAATCTGTCCTGTAAACGTGCCTATTGGAATATCCTGATCGGATTTGCTTCGATTGGTATTAAATTGCATTCTGAATGAGAGGGGTGGTTTATGCCAATCTGAACGACATGCATGTAACGCTTGTTTGGATCATGTTATTCTGATTGTGGCAAACTAACATGACTGCCCGTGTGTGCCCGATGCCAACGAGCCGCATTTCCACCTTTAGTGGCAAAACTTGGAGGGATGTTCATTTCCTCCCACTCTCTCATCCTGTAACGCAGGAACAGCAACATCATGTGTTCATGATCTGTAGCTTAATAACAGAAACCAATTGGGTCCATTCTGATCACTCACAAGCAACACACTTAAGCATTTGTATCGCAGAAGAAGTACTTCAGTAGCCACAGTTGTGGCAGTGAGGATGCCTTGTATGAGTCAATCACATTAGCATATAGCAGATCAATGGTTCGGTTCTTCCTGGTGGAGCAGTCCACAAACTAATGAAACACAGGGAGAGTGGAGTGTCCAGTGTGACATCATTGAAATCACCGGAGATCGCATAGAAAGCCTCCGCTTCGGCACGTGGAGCAGTTAAACACGTGAAGAGTGTGTGTGAACTCCCGAGGCACCCTGAGCAGTTCAGTGTCCAGACAGCAGATATTTACCTTCATGGTCACATGTCCCAGGTTGCACCGTCTGGTGTTGATAAACAGTAAGAGTCCTCCAGCCTTGCACTTGTCACTCAGCTTTATGTCCCTGTCTGCTCTCACAAAGGCGGACACCCACTGACACATTGGGTATATTTACTATTTTGCTGGTATATTAATCTGTGGGTGCTGGTGCTCCGTCTGGTATGGCATGGTATGGCATGGTACTGTTCCAGAAGTATACATCTTGGGTGGAAGGAGACATATCCACTTTGTTTTAAAGCCACTATCAATAATCCAGGAATTCCCAAAACTATAGTTTAGCATGTAACTTCCACTTTATTGGGTTGTTGATCATCTAAAGCCCTCAGGTTAACACTACTAATGTTCCACCTATATTGTTTAAAGAAGTTATTTCTGGTCTTGGTTCATCTGTTCTGGATTTTATTAACAGCAGTCTGGCCTGAGGTGTTGTTACTGAAATGTTAAAACAGGCAACAGTGCAACCACTGTTATATAGCTTTGATCCCTCTTTCCCATCAAAACTTAGACCTATTTCAAAGCTTCCTTTTTTCTGTAAGATTTTGGAGAAAATTGTTTACAGCCAATTAGAAGCCTTTCTGGAGGAAAATTAGGTGGTTGAAGTTTTTCAGTCCAGCTTTAAAGATCTCCATGACACAGAATCTACATTGTTGAGTTTTTACTGACATCCTTACAGCTACAGATTCAGAAATCCATGCAATTTTAGTTCTCCTACATTTTACATTACACAGCTCCCTTTGATACAGTGGACCATAACATTCTGACATCCCATTTAGAGCATTGTGTAGGCATTCAGGGTACTGCACTAGAGTGGTACAGATCTGACCCGGCTGAGAGAACTTCTTGTGTTGGACTAAATGACTGCAGATCCACCATTGTTCCGTTCTGCTATTTTACCTGCATCTTCTGCCCCTTGGCTCCTTTTTCAGAAAGCATAATATTGCTTTTCATTGTTATGCAGATGATATTCAGGTATATGTGCCCCTAAAACAGGTAAACAACTACTCTACACAAGGTTAAAATGAATGTTTTGAAGAATTCAAAGCTTAGATGTGTTTTGCCTTTCAAAATTTCAATCAAAATAAGAGTGAGGTGATGATGTTTAGTCTGGATGTCACTGGTGGGTCTTCTTGTTTAGACGTTGGCTGTCTGACAGGTTAAAGAAAACAGTAGCAGTAAAAGCCAGTTATCCTCACCTGAGGCAACTGGCCAACGTTGCTGCGTGGCTTTTAACGCGAACACGGAGGAGAAAGTATATTACTCCCATTTTATCCTATCTGCACCGGTTGCCCATCCATTTTAGAGTTCATTTTAAAACTCTTGTTTGTTTTTAAGTCTTTAAATTGACTTCCCCTCCCCACCTCTGTAAGCTACTGCACTTACACTCCCCTTCTTGGTCACTCAGATCAGCTGTTGCTGGAGGTGCAGAGGACATGGTGGAAGCTCAAGGGACATCTGGCTTTTGCCGCTGAAGCTCGCAAATAATGGAACACTTTGCGAGTGTAAATTAGAAAAGCCACTTTACTAGCTATTTTTAAATCTGCTCTTAAGACCCACCTCTTCTATTTGGCTTTTGACCCATTATAAGTTGCTGATTTTAATTTATTTTAAGTTTTTCCTGTCATGTCGTATTTTCTTGCTGCTGCTTTTAATTGGATTTTATTTCTAGTTTCAATCAGTTCAGTTGTTGTAACTAATGTTTTGTTAATTTATTTTAATCATTTACTTTGTTCAGCACTTTGGTCGGTGCTTGCTGTTTTTAAAATACTTGATATGGCTTGGCTAGAATGATTAATTTCTTTTTCCTCAGCAAAGTGGTCTCCCAATTGTTGGGCAATACTGAAGGTAGCGTTTAGATCATAGCTTAAATTAACTCGAGCAATGAACCTCTGAGGTAGTGTAGAAGGTAAGAGGTTTCAAGAAACACACCAACAGAATAGATAGTGGTGATATTTTCACAATACCCTGCTCTATGCACCATAGTCCCACTTGAGCAATGGGCAGGTCATTTTCACACCGTACTGCTCTGTGGAGCTGTGGAAATTAATCAGGGACACTAGAAGAAGTAGCATTTGAATCATTTATTTTTAACTTGTTAAATTTGATTAGAGTTTCTATGAACTTCTGATTAGTAATTCACGATTTTTCCCTTGGGAATAAATATGACATAACACAGAGGCCCATTTCGTCTAGCCACTAGGCTGGAATGAAAAAATGTACCGTTCCCCACATCCTTTAAATCTAACAAAAATAGTGTCAAACATTCGTGCTAGGTTTTTGCAGCTGTCATTTAAAACATAATAATAACAGTTTAGAGGTAAGGTCTTTAAAGGTCAATCAGGCTCCTTCAGGAAGTGTACAAATGACGTGCTTGGTTTGTCCTGTTTTGTTAAATACGTTCAAGTATAAAATTACGACATAAAAAATGTGACGTCCATTGTGACCACCAGGGGGGATTAAACCTTTGGATGACCTTTAACTTTAATATCTTCAAAATTAAACTTGCATAAACAAAAAAAATTGCATCACAAACCAACACTAATGGAACACAAACCATTGACAACATCTTTGGTTGAGTTTAATCCAGCCCCTATGTCAAGGGGCTGGATTGACTTTTAACGAGCAACCTTTACATTTATATTAACACATATTGAAGTTCAAAATATTATCTCTAAAATGAAAGTGGCACAAATGAAAATGTTTGCTGCCCAAATCAGAATAAACCTAGCACAAATGATTTACACAATTTTGTTAAATTTGAAGAATGGAGGGCAACTTTACTCAGATGCCTCACTGGACATAAAGTGTGGCATCTTGGTCAACAGGTCCCTATAATAACCACTGAACAATTTCCATGTCAACTGGCCATGCCCACTGTTAAGTATGGAGGTAAATCTGTAATGCTATGGGCCTGTTTCTGTTCTAAAGGCACTATGGTCAAATGGTCAAACATATGGTCAAATTAGGACAGATCTGACTCAACAGACACAAAACCGACTTTCTTCCAACCACAACCATCTTCATCTCAAGACCAAAACCAAAATCCAGAAGAGAACCCACAGGGCGAGCAGACAGAATAGGGCATCAGGTAGGCCACAACACTCTGCACCATCTAGACTGTGCAAATAGGTTGTATGTGCCAACCTTTGAAAAGACTAAGAGCTATCCTATTGGCAAAGTAGGGCTATACAAATTATTGACACCAGGGGTACCAATAATTGCGCCACCTAGAATTTTGTTGTTTGGGTATTGTTTTAGTCACTGTATCAATGTACTCATACTAAAAATAGATTCTTTTTATGTTTAAGTGTGAGATTATGCTTATGCGATAAAATATGTAATTCATTTTCAGGCTTTTAACATTTCCTGTCTGAATCATTAGTTCAGAGGCGGCTCCTCTATGACTGCAAGCATCGATAGAGTCATCAGTCATTTCAGAGACAACTGCCAAACTACCAGTGTGTTTGCATTATCAAAAACAGCAGTATGGAAAATGTTTGTTTGTGTTTATCTGTGCAGACAGAGAGTGAGAAATAGAAAACAAAGCTTGGGTCTCACGCCAACAGTAAGAATTGGCAACCCAGTAATAACAAACCAGATTGTTCATCTTAAGCAAGATATTTCATCGTGCGCCTCTGTATATATTTTAGTAGTAGTTACATATAAAATTGTGGAAAAGCCCCAGAAATGTACTTTCAGGGTTGTTTTACAAAGATGACATTGATCCATGGAGTGATCCTGAGACAAGAAACACTGGAAGGCAAAAGTACTTCAGAATATTCCCTTACTCTTTCCAGAAGTGAAAGTGTGGCTTTCAAGGCCCCATCTGGTCGTCCAAAGGGAAAGCAGTATCTGCAGATGAAAAATGTAGGTGGGCATCACATTAAAAAACAATCTCAAGGACAACTATGTTGAAAAAAAGAGAAAGAAAGATTGGAAAATTGCATTAGCACAGTACATATTAGAGAGCATAAACAGATGGCTGCCTTCTTTTGTCTAATTACTTTGATAAAAGGATCTTTTCTCACCTCCATCTCCTTCTGAACACAGATGAGGCAGTTCATGAAGGTTTCACGTTGCTAATTGACAAGTGAACAGTACTTAATAAACAAAAGGAAGCGGTCACACAGGTCAGCTATTTATGAGACAAAAAAACTAACAGGCAGATGTTCTGTTCTGAGGAACAGAAGTGATCCAACTAAGCGAACTTAAGAAGAAAAAACAACCAGCCATGAACTTGGTTTGAAAATTCAGCACATTTATAAAGTCAGGAGTTCATGATGTTCATTTATAAGAAAAAGACAAATTAATTAAAAATCAAGGATAATGAAATCTGTTTAATTGAAGTTTATTATAGGTATGCAATCATAACATAAAAATGTACACTATGTGATAAAGTCAACTGAAAGCATCTAAAACTGCACTTGATTTATTTATATTACTGACAAGATAAACTATGGTGATCAACTCTTAAAAATATAATAAATCTAAAAAACATGAATTTCCATAAATAAATATTCATTCACATTTGGTTATGATTTTCACCAACATGAGTTTTGGTTTTACTGATTTTTTTTTGCTGTGTCCCAAAATCACTAAGATTTGTCTAAAACAGGGATGTGCATTTAGTTTCCCCAAAGGGGCAGACAAACTCTAATCATGACTTTTTATAGGCTGCTTGTAACATTAGTCACTACAACTAAACAATAAAAGGCAAAAAGCTAACATGCCAACTGAAACTTTATAATAGTAAATAACAAATGACATAATTATCTTTCAGAACAGAACAATTGTTGGAAATGAAACAAACAGGTTCAAGTATTTTTCTGTACGTATGCTCCGACCATGGAAATTAAACAGTGATCACTGTAAACAGCAGTCTGTCGTCCACACAGAGAGCCATTTGACCCTCAGCTTCAGTAAATACTTAACAGTAGGGCTGCACAATATAGAATAAATGGAATTGGGATATTATTGCTTCCAGTAATAGGTGGCCTTCAGCGTCTTGCAGACTATCATCTGTGTCAGATGTGGGCATTTACTGAAACAAGACTCCATCCTATAGACTGAATATCCTACTGACATGCAAAATGTGGATTCATGACAACTGGAAAAAGACGAGCAATCAAATATTACATCCCAAGCGTTCCTTTTTTATATTCTCAATGAGGACACTAATATTGCTATAATAATATATGGTGCAACTTTTCCTTGTACACTATATTATACTGATACAAAAGTATTGGTATATTACAAACACATTAAATTTAATAACATCTCATTTTTAGGCCTTAAGTGGTTTAACATGCTGTCAGATCCTTTGCAGCTTTAACTCCTCTGGAAAGGCTGGCAACAAGGAAAAGCCCATCCTCAAATTGTTACCACAGATTTTGAAGCTCATTTGAAACGGATATGAAGTGTGAAGCTTTCAGGTCCGTCCTTCTGAACCTTATCAGTTACTTAACATTGTTCTCCAGCTTATACAGATGCTGTACTCACAGTTCCTGCTTATTTTTCAACGAAAAATTCCAGACTTCTTCAGAGTTTTCCAGAATGCAAAGAAACCCTGTGTACAATGGGGAGAACAAGTATTTGATAAACTGCAGATTTTGCAGGTTTTCCTACTTGCAAAGCATGTAGAAGTCTTTAATTTTTATCATAGGTACTCTTCCACCGTGACTGACAGAATCCAAAACAAAAATCCAGAAAATCCCATTGTATGATTTTTAAGTAATTAATTTGAATTCCATTGCATGAAATAAGTATCTGATACATCAGAAATACAAAACTTAATGTTTGGTACAGAAACTATTGTTTGCAATTACAAATATCAGACGTTTCCTGTAGTTCTTAACGAGGTTTGCACACACTGCAGCAGGGATTTTGGACTCCTCCATACAGATCTTCTCCAGATCCTTCAGGTTTCAGGGCTGTCGCTGGGCAACACAGACCTTCAGCTCTCTCCAAAGATTTTCGATGGGGTTCAGGTCTGAAGACTGGCTAGGCCATTCCAGGACCTTGAGATGCTTCTTATGGAGCCACTCCTTAGTTGCCCTGGCTGTGTGCTTCGGGTCGTTGTCATGCTGGACGACCCAGCCGCAAACTTTTTTTCAATGGCCTTACTGAGGGAAGGAGGTTGTTGGCTAAGATCTCCTGATAGATTGACCTTCATCTTGAACTTCTTCCATTTTCTTATAATTGCACCAGCAACACCAGCATTGTTGCCTTCTCACCAAGCTGTTTGGCTATTTTCCTGTAACCCATCCCAGTCTTGTGCAGGTCTACTATTTTATCCCTTCTGTTCTTACACAGCTCTCTGGTCTTGGCTATTGTGGAGAGGTTGGAGTTTGTTTGATTGTGTGGACAGGTGTGTTTTATACAGATAACGAGTTCAAACAGGTGCAGTTAATACAGGTAATGAGTGAAGAACAGGAGGGCTTCTTAAAGACGAACTAACAGGCCTGTGAGAGGCGGAATTCTTACTGGTTGTTAGGTGATCAAATACTTATGTCATGCAATAAAATGCTAATTAAATACTTAAAAATCACACAACGGGATTTTCTGGATTTTTGTTTTAGATTCTGTCACAGTAGAGTACCTATGATAAAAATTAAAGACTTCTACATGGTTTGTAAGAGGGAAAACCTGCAGTGTGTCAAATACTTGTTCTTCCCATTGTATTTGTCACCCATATAAGGTGGAATTGAATGAGGCTAAAACCATAATGCATGGGGTCTAAGGAACAACCACTCTCCTGCCATTTCAAGTTGTCTGCAGAAGCTCTGCAGACCTCCGTTTCCCAGCAGAGAAGAAAATGTGGATAATCTGTTGATTAAGGAACGTAATGTAATCATGTAGTCAGTAGATTACCTTTAAATGGGGGAATAAATAGTGATATGAATTAAAGGCAATAAAGATTAGCAGTTGTAGTTAACATTTAATTTGAATTACTTTGTGTTCTTCCTAATCTAAGCCAAACTGTGGAAATCCTGTTTTTGTCTGAGAGGACATTAGCCTAATCCCAACACTGGCTTGGCCATTGTTTACCACAATTAGCCTCTTGCTGAGGTGAGTTAGTAATGACTCCCGCTGACAAACCCCCCAGGCCCCTAACTGGCCCCTCCTTTCTGCCCTAGGGCCAGATGGAGGGCCCCTCTGAGGCATGGAGTGTTTAAAGTGCTAAGCTTCGGAATATTTAATGGCACAGGTCCATTCAGATGAGTGTTGCTCAAGGCCTTGGGGCTGTTGCTTTCACACCATGCTCACAATGAGGGTGGTGCTGAATGGCTGCACACAGATGCTAGGTCTCAACAGCCACTGAACATGAATCTCTTGCACCTGTTGTGTGCCGCTGATGGGGCTAAAATACCCCCACTACTTTATGTCATCACAGCTAAGTTAAGGGAACATGACAATAATTTTACAAGATTTAGGAAGTTTTCCAAAGAAAACAAATGTTGTTTGGCATCTAGAGTGTGGTTTTCTGAAATTTGAAACTGCAAACTTGATTGAATCAGACTATAATGACAATAATAATAATAATAATGATGGATTTGCATATAATTTCAAACATTCATGAGGTGTTACATGCAAAACACTGTAGGTAAGGAAAATATAAAGGTATATATAAATCATTTCCAAATCACTGATTTCAGGAGTTCCAAATACTTCCACAGCCAAGGTGTTTAAAATCCAGCACCTAGTCATGCAAACTGCCTTTACCAACATTTCTGAAAGAAAGGGTCAGTCTCCAAGCGTCATTGTGGTAGGAAGCCAGCTGTGAAATGTGCTCACTACTAAATATTCCAAAGTAAACTGTGGAATATTTTAACAAAGTGGAAGCAATTGGGAACAAAAGTAACTCAACAACTAAGTTATAGGCCACAGAAAATCACAGAGCGGGATGAGAGGATGTTAGGGTGCAGAGAGCACGGAGGTTGCCAACTTTCTGCAGAATAAATAGCTATAGACCTCCAAACTTCATATGGCCTTCAGATTTGATTAAGAACAGTCTGTCGGTGAGTAAAACCAGGCCTTCTCATCCAACAGAAGGTACCTGGACTTCTTTTGCTTCATGAAGACATTTTACCTCTCATTCAAAAGGCATCTCCAGTCTGAATGTGGTTGGAGGTAAAGTTCTAGTCAAAACAATCATAGTAATATATCATTGTCATTAATTGGAATATTGGAAAACGTAAGTCACTGGGTCTAGCCTCTATTCAGCTCAATGTATGTGCTGTTCTTAATTGACAATCCAAACATCTCTTTAATGATGCCATGCAAGTTTTTTTGGCCACAAGTTCCAAAATTGCTAAAATTACCTGAGGATATAAATTAGGGCTGTGTTAGAAAGATGAAATCTGAGGTCACCTCCTCTGTTTAGAGTTGTTTTTTTCATGTGTAACATTGATGGCTTCTTTCGTTCCTCTCTCAAACCATCTGTCTTACCTGTCCAAAATGGGCACAAAGCTGTCCTCAGAATCAACTTTATTGGCCAAGCTCGTGTACACAAGCAAGAAATTTGACTTTGGTTTTCAACGCTCACATCAATCCAAACAACAGCCACAATGTGTAAAAACAGATAAATAAGGACAAGGAGCAGTATTTACAATTTTTTTTTATGTACAAAAGAAGAGGGAGGGCCGGTTGTGATAGAGCAGTGTGCTTATTTCCAGCAGAGTAACTGACTACCCTGGCTGTGAGGTGTTCATTGTGTTCAACAGAGAGACAGACAGAAGGAAAAAACCTTGCCAGCTCGTTTTCCCATTAGCGCTCTGTAGCACCGACTTGGAAGATAAAAGTATAAACAACCTGCGACCAGGATGTGTGGGTCCGCAGATGTTAGCTGCCATTTTTCTGTCAGTTTATTTTCCAGGGGTTGGTGAGATTTAAAAAGGTGGTACTGGTCCGTGCGTTTGGGTTTTCTATAGACTTCAGTGGTGAGGCTTCCTTCTCTTTCAGTGTGCACCAGACAGTTCAAAAAGGTAGCTTGTTATCTCTGTCATCCTCCTTTGCGAACTTGATGTTGTTGCAAGGGCCTCTATTCAGTAAAGGCTTCCACTTTTTTGGCTTGGATTGTGACCCAGGTTTCATCCACAAATCCAATTCAGTGGCTAGGTGTTGTTCCTTTGTAGAAGGTCAGCACTTGGCTTTCCACTTCCTGCATGTAGAGATTGGCCACAATGAGTAAAACTAGGGGACCCAAGGCACAGCCATGTAGAACTCATCCATGTATTTAAAATGTGTGGTTCAGAGAGAGAGATCCAACAGAGAGCAAATCTGGTGTGATGTAAAATTAGTCCTGTCTTGTGGCGGCTTGTCTTGCTTCTGATGGGTCTCAGTGGTGCTCCTTCCTTGTGTGTCTTTGGAAGACCATATATGCATGGAATAACCTCACCAGGGTATAACCTGTGGTACCAAATTGCAGCAATCACTTTGTCTTTTTCCAGTGCTTGAAGGCAGTCCGTAACCAACACCTTGTAAGTCCGTGTTCATTCCCTCTTCTGGACCTCGTAGGTAGCAGAATTATGCAATAATGCAGTGATATTCCTGCGATAGTCAGATGCATTGTGCACCATTGTGCATCTCCCCTTGTCTGCTGCCAAAATGGTGATGTTTTGGTCCAAATCCTGATTTCAGCATCTTAGTCAGTCATCTTGTCTTTTTAAGAGTGCTGCATTGATAAAGTTGTATGGTATGGTATACCCAAAGGAAGGATAAATGGAGAGACACAAAATGACTTTCTTAATAAAAGTCTGAAGCAAGTTTAGATTTAGAAGCATGACAATTGTCCCAAGCACACAGGAGAGGAAACATGGCCAAGAAACTAAACTTCTAAAATGGCCCAGTCAGTCATCTGACTTGAATCCAATTGAAAATCTATACAAAGAACAAAAAACCAGAGTGCATAAAAACGACCTCCAAACCCTTCAACTTTTAAACTCAATATGTTAGAGGAATGGTTCAAAATCACACCCAATGTATGGGGCTAGTTTCTCCATTTAGGAGATGTCTTAAAGTTGTCACCAATAGCCAACAAAGGCTTTTTTATAAAGTATTTAATACTTTTATGCTAGTGTGTTTAATACTTATGGCCTGTGCCATTATATTGTTTATCCATTACTTCATTTGTGTATTACTTTGTTTTTCTGGGTGAATGAGTTGTTGCTTGTTGATATCTGGTGTGACTTATACGTCAATGGTCTTGTTAGAAATACTCTAGCCAAAAAAATCGTTGGCATGTTCAATACACACAACGGCTAAATATATGACCTATGATAAAGTTTAGGCTGCACTCAAACCAGTCGAAAATACACAATCAACAAACTAATGCTCAAGTCTACTTATTTATTTCTGAATATAGTTCTGTGGGCAGATTATGAATTAAAAGTATTTATCCCACGGGAAATAATTAACAAGCTCAGCTTAGATGAGGAGAAATATTTTAATATTGTCCTGGAGTGCCAGCTAATAGTGAGGGTAGACCAAAGTGCATTCAATCCTAAAACAACTCCAACCTCTTCAAAGACGGTTATATTAGATTATCTGAAAACTATTTCATAAATCTTTAATCTATCAACAAGTAAGTACTTGATGGTTTCTAACATAAAAGTCTATAGAAGATAGTGGTGTAATGGTCTGTAATAATGAACCTCTCATTTGAAACAAATCCAAAACAGACTGTTAAGCAGTCAGAGAAACCATATGAAGGAAAATGAATGCAGAGTAAAAATAACTGCACTTCATGGGAACAAGATTTTATTGGTTTTTACCCCTCACGTTTCTTCTAGATAGTTATTCTAGCCAGATACATATAACATGTTTTCCAGAAGTTGTGTTGCATGGAAAAGTTTCCTATGTAAAGAACCACTGACTTCTATATACAGGGGTTGGACAATGAAACTGAAACACCTGGTTTTAGACCACAATAATTTATTAGTATGGTGTAGGGCCTCCTTTTGCGGCCAATACAGCGTCAATTCGTCTTGGGAATGACATATACAAGTCCTGCACAGTGGTCAGAGGGATTTTAAGCCATTCTTCTTGCAGGATAGTGGGCAGGTCACTACGTGATACTGGTGGAGGAAAACGTTTCCTGACTCGCTCCTCCAAAACACCCCAAAGTGGCTCAATAATATTTAGATCTGGTGACTGTGCAGGCCATGGGAGATGTTCAACTTCACTTTCATGTTCATCAAACCAATCTTTCACCAGCCTTGCTGTGTGTATTGGTGCATTGTCATCCTGATACACGGCACCGCCTTCAGGATACAATGTTTGAACCATTGGATGCACATGGTCCTCAAGAATGGTTCGGTAGTCCTTTGCAGTGACGCGCCCATCTAGCACAAGTATTGGGCCAAGGGAATGCCATGATATGGCAGCCCAAACCATCACTGATCCACCCCCATGCTTCACTCTGGGCATGCAACAGTCTGGGTGGTACGCTTCTTTGGGGCTTCTCCACACCATAACTCTCCCGGATGTGGGGAAAACAGCAAAGGTGGACTCATCAGAGAACAATACATGTTTCACATTGTACACGGCCCAAGATTTGCGCTCCTTGCACCATTGAAACCGATGTTTGGCATTGGCATGAGTGACCAAAGGTTTGGCTACAGCAGCTCGGCCGTGTATATTGACCCTGTGGAGCTCCCGACGGACAGTTCTGGTGGAAACAGGAGAGTTGAGGTGCACATTTAATTCTGCCATGATTTGGGCAGCCGTGGTTTTATGTTTTTTGGATACAATCCGGGTTAGCACCCGAACATCCCTTTCAGACAACTTCCTCTTGCGTCCACAGTTAATCCTGTTGGATGTGGTTCGTCCTTCTTGGTGGTGTGCTGACATTACCCTGGATACCGTGGCTCTTGATACATCACAAAGACTTGCTGTCTTGGTCACAGATGCGCCAGCAAGACGTGCACCAACAATTTGTCCTCTTTTGAACTCTGGTATGTCACCCATAATGTTGTGTGCATTTCAATAATTTGAGCAAAACTGTGCTCTTACCCTGCTAATTGAACCTTCACACTTTGCTCTTACTGGTGCAATGTGCAATCAATGAAGACTGGCTACCAGGCTGGTCCAATTTATCCATGAAACCTCCCACACTAAAATGACAGGTGTTTCAGTTTCATTGTCCAACCCCTGTACATACCTACAGTATCTAATGCTAATGTAACAGTGATTTATAGGTTTTTTAAACACCCCTTGAATGAACTGCATGTGACATTTTTGAGACTGGAGTTCTTGTAAACCATATTCAACTTTCCAACCTGGATGAGCCATTTAAAATGGCTGACCCATGGCAATTTTTGAAAATCTCTTTCAGTATGCAAACAGTGATGACCCTGCTATGCTTTTAGTAACTGCAAAATAGCCCTCCCATAGTATTTTCCTTGATCCCTGAGAAGCTATGCTTTGCCCCCACCATGCTCTGTACATTACAGCATCTTCTCACAACAGTCCTTGCCCACAATTGCATCAGAACTTTCTTTAGCTGCGTCACGATGGATCTACCTGCTGAAACATTAAACTATGCTAGCACAATGCTACAACCCTGAGTGTGACTTTGGCACTCCTGGTTCAAATTCTTTCCCCACACCTACCCTGCTCTCTCATATTGCACTGGGGCCCACATATACTGCCACCAAAATTTCTGCTTTGTCATAGTTTGACCATACATCCCTTAAGATTGTGGAAATATGCTTGCTCTCAGAGCTTCCATCAGCTTCTTGCTTAAGGGACATCTGGAACTCAGACCCAAAGAGACTAATATCCTCTCATTCCAATTTTAATGAAACTCCCTGAAAAATCAATTTAAAGAGAAAAATGTTTCCATTGTGTCATTCCAATAATGTTCATACCTAAAGTGGGTTATCTGGTTCTCCAACAAAACAATGAGACGACTTCTGATGGCCTCAAACTGCTCCTTCTCCTCCAAAGTCACTGTCCCAGTGCCATCAGGCCTGAGGAGACAAAAGAATCAGACACAAGACACTATCAGCTGAATCTGCTGACACATAAGAGCTGCAAAGCACCAACTTGTGGAAGAAAGCAGCCGGACATGAGGACAAAACGTAATTATCAAAAAACATAAACATCAATATTAAAATCTATGGTACATCTTAAATATAAGTCCGCAGGAGAGAAGAAAGTCAATTGCTACATACTGACTTACATTGAAATACCAGGACAATGTTAAATATCTTCAATGCAAAAATAAATATATATATTTCATCTCAACCTAAAGTGAACAAACAGAAGAACAAAAGAAACTGTTTTCACTGCCTTCCTCATGCAGTGCCACCTAAAGGTTCTGGAGATCTTTTCAACATATTTTACACTGTTAAACAGTTTTTCTGCAATTTTTTGTCAAACCCCAAAAAAATTCTAATAAAAAGTTTGAAACTAGGTGATGATTTGCAACAGTAGAATGGGGACCAATTGGCTAAATCTACCATTGCTTGTTCAGTTTGAATATTTCCATCAATTGTGTATAACAAGCATCTTAAATTGATCACCAGAACATTTCACCAACTTTTCTCAAGCAACCTCTCAACAAATGTCCTCCTTTAGAAATAAGAGAAAAGGGCAAAATGAGACGTATCTAAACTCCAATAGGGACAACCTTGTTGGCAAAGAGCAAAGTCCCAATGCATGTACAAAGTTGCCAGCTCCAAATCTGTCTTGTGCTTAAAAAAACCTCCATGTGCACACAAGCCTCTCAGATCCAGGAAGCAGTGTAGCGAAATCAGACTTCATGGAAAGGTGCAGCAGCTTTACATCAATACTCTGCAGATATGGTGTATGCATTTTGCTCTGCACAAAAAAACTGTTGTTAGATAATGTTAGCCTATCTGGTTTCAGAGAGCAGCAGTAAGATAGTTACTTTTAGTCTGAAATGG
This sequence comes from Crenichthys baileyi, assembly GCA_036173005.1. Taxonomy (NCBI): domain Eukaryota; kingdom Metazoa; phylum Chordata; class Actinopteri; order Cyprinodontiformes; family Goodeidae; genus Crenichthys; species Crenichthys baileyi. The sequence goes on along the minus strand of JAHHUM010000469.1, from coordinate 7,472 downwards.
CCCTGAGCAAACAGAACAAACCCAACATCTCCAATATAACAACTTGGCTTAATCTCAAATTACACAAAACCAAATTATTCTATAAACTATAGTTCTCTCTGCTTCTTTGCCCTTTTGTGTTTGTGATTCTTCATTTCTTTACATCTTCCAACTACTCTGGAATCCGCCTTTCAACAAAATAAGGCTCAACTAATTCATTTGGTGTGAAACCTCACTTTGTTTGCAGTTGTTTGGTGTCTGAAAAGCTACAGCCATAAAGCAATACTTTTGATACTTTGGATGAGCCTTCGACCATCAGCAATGGGTCCACTACAGCAAATGGAGTGCACAATGAATAACTATAGATAAGGTGGATTTGCACCATGGGGTGAAATTGTAATCACATGCAGATTAATCCAAGACCTGGAATGTGGCATATTCAGGCATTTTTTAACCATTGATATTTTTACTTAACCTCGAGCTGAATATGTCCCAGCAGCCCACTGCCACAGCTCCAAACACACCAACAATTATTAACCATCTTCTGACAAAATGTATTTTTTGGAATCTGTGAGCTCTCTGCTTACAGCAGACATGCTGGTTGTGTGTGTATAAGACATGTGGTGAACGGCGAGTTTGTTTATTGTCTGATTCAACTGCCTTTAGTTTTAACTGTTTTTGGTGTTTGTAGAAATGGTTTATATCAGCTTTTAGCCAGCTTTTCAGCCTACTATTTCTGTGGATACCACATATGTTTATGTTTAACTAATGGAACTTGCAGTAAAGAAAGTAGAAGAAAACAAAAGTTAAATTCTGTTCCCAGTACTGGGGGTTGGGCTTAAGAGGCTAGAGTTTGTATTTATGTATTTATATATATTCGAGTTTTTCCAAATGTATTTTTTGAAAGCATTCTACAGTATGTAAATATTTAAATAATTCTGTACTATATTGTTTGTAATTTTGTTCACATTTTATTCATGGTTGGTTATTGTATTTTCTATAACTTATTTATTCTTCCTAATATTGCCTCATTAGAGGTGCACCTTTAATGTGTCCTGCCACTGAAACTATTTCATGTGCTCATTGACTCGACTATTAGGGGGGTGGGTCCCTGCGAGCCGGTGGCGTTTTATTAATTCGCTGTTATTCATTGTTTCACTCGCTCTTTCCACCATCTTCTCTGCTTAAGACACTGAAGCTCACTAAAAGTCCTCCTCACTACTCTTAAAATCTCCTTACATTAGGAGCTCTCTTAAGGCCTCAGGTGCTTCGTGAAATACTTTGACTAAGGGAAAATGCTAAGAAAAATCTTAAAAATTCAAAAAAGAATTTTGTTAGAATGACGTCACTAGGAGCTACTTTTAGTCTTAGGATTCTTTGTAAATACGAGCCCTGATGATTTACAACCACAGAGATCAAACAGTTGGTTATTTCTAGAATAACACAGGGAGTACTTATTTTCAGATTCAATCATTTATATTGCTTTACAAATACACAGCACACATAACATTTGTTTAGGATTTTTCTTTCTGGCCAACAAAAAAGAAAAGTATTTATTTTTTAATATAAAAATCCACAGGAATAAAACGTTTTATCATAACAGAAGATTTTTTTTTAAAGATTTTGTTTGATTAGAGTTGTATTTTATTTATACAAAAAAAGCGTGAATTCAAAAACCTGTATTGATAAATTGTGTTTATATGCTGCCTTAATTTTTTCTGCAGACATTGCGACATAAAATGATGAGGCAGGTGAGAATGTTACCGATTTAGATGTGGGCGGGATTTGAAACACCAGAAAGCAAAAGACACAGTCAGAAAAGATTAAAGGAACAATGAACATGATTTCAAACAGCTCAGGGTCTGTCTTTGCCTTTGCTTTCAGTCTCATTCTTACAAGTCAGAATGGCTTGTTTTCGCCAAACAAACCAATCAAGCTGCTACACATTCCATCATGACCTCAGAGTCAACCAATCAAACAAGGAGCGTCTCCGACTCATCTCACTCCTCACAACCCATCTGGCTGGGAGCAGGAGAGGAAGAAAAAATTTTTTAGTTGAATGCTTCATTAATGTTTTTAAAACCTCCGCTCCCCTCTTGCCTTCGTCTGAATAGGCACTCTGGTGAAAAAGGGAAAAAATGCAATCAGTACTCAGAGCAACCAGCCTTGACTTTCTGGGCTTTCTCTGGGTGGCTGAAAGAGAAAAGCAGCCTCTCCAAACGGCACTCGCGGTTGCCGGAGGGGAGACGCACAGAGGTTGTCTTTTAATGAGTTGTTCTTATAAAAGCCTTCAGTCGTTCAGGCTCTGACCATGGCGCCTTGAGTACCAACAACTGTGCTCAGCTTCTGTTGACGTGTTCTCAACTAACCAAAGTCGAAACTAACAGCAGGACAAAAAACCTGCAGAAAGTTTGGAACATAGTCAGGTGAATTTAGGAAACTTTCAATTAATCCAAATATGGATAACACATTTACCTCACAGCCTCAACATGTTAAAGAACACAGCAGGAACACATTAGTACAAATACAATGCTGTTATCTAGTCTGCCAAATTGCTTTACTGATGTATGAATTCATTTGTTGTCTAAATCTGCTCATGTCAGAACAGCCTATGCTTTCTGTGGTGAAAACCGACATCAAGCATTAGAGGTTCACCTGGAAAAGAGAAAAAACGTTCTACAGGTTCTTTGGTAGTTTTGAATTCCAAGATTATTACTATTTAGGAATCAACACAGATGTCCCTGACCTTCATCCGATTTCTATCAAACACAAAAAAATGTACATCAAAGCACAGGTTATGTTTTTTATAGACTGGGAATGATGGAAGTTCTTAGTTTTGATACATTTAAGGAAGATGAACAAAGGAAATCTGGTTGTTAAAAACTGAGTCAGCTGATTAGAGCTGACAGCGGGAAAACTGATGGATTCTGACCTCTGGCAGACAAATTTGTGGATTTTTACTAAGTATGATAAACTACATAACATGTAGCAGCAAAATAAATCTGTCACAAACACTAATTTATTAGAGATGAAGAAAATAAAATACCAAACTGAATCAAATCATCACGTTCAGCAGAACAGTAACGAAACCAATTAATACAAAAAAATATTTCAACTAGGATAGAGTTCTATTAATTACATAGGTTAAAACTGCTTATTAAAAATATTTCTTAAATACATTCTACAAAATTACAACAATTTTGGCCTTTGCAACGCTTCAGTTTTATTGGAAGATTCCAGCAGGTCATTATGCATTGCGTGAAATGATCAGCACTGCTCCTCATCTTCATTCTTCTTTGTTTTTACATTATGACATCAGGATTTTCGGCACATAAGCACAATTTCTAAAACCGGTGGTTCCCTGAATCTGTCAGTGCATTACCACTCACTCAGCAAGACAATTATTTAACAAGCACTGCTTAATCCCGAGGGGACATGGGAAGTGGGTGTGTGTGTGCTCATCTTTTCTGGTTTTCATGTGGAAGGAGCTTCATTCGCTCTATAAACCCTGCCATTTGACTGGCAAATGAAGACATGATGGGTGCGCGATCGGTGAGAAGAGCTTGGTGGTTGGGTAGATGGAGAGCTGGCCCCGGGCACCAAACCCTCGGTGTTAACGCCAGCTGTACTGTAATCCGAGTTGTTCCTATTCCTTAAATGATCAATCTGCAGCCCAGGGTCGGATGTCAAAATGAAAACTGACTGATTAGTTTTACAGCCCTTCTTACTTCTAAATGAACACAGATTCAAATGGATTTTTAAACTAATGTAAGCCAATCAATTTCAGCTGTTGGTTAAAATTCTGCTTAAACGGATCCAACAGCATACACTACATTTAATGTATACACATAAATAGACTGTGGATCCATTTTATGCCTGAGACTCCAAAGGGATGTTTTCTAGCATACTGTTTGCTTGGATCACTCCACACCCACACATGCTAATAGCCAAATGCTGGTTCATATTTATCAGTATTTGTCTGTTTTGCTTGGAAAGTGATGCCAGGTACAGAAGCTTCAGAGAAAAAGTAACTCATCAACCAACCGTGATTTTATGAAGCTAAAAAACTGAATGTAGATGTAAATGTAGAGAGCATTGATTTACTAATTATTTCGACTTTTTCTGTAAATTTTTGAAAATAAATAAATTACAGTAACACGTTCTCACTAAATGTTCATGTCAATGCAAAGCCTGTTTGGTACCAAACAGGCTTGCAAAACAGTTGCAAAAACGCTTTCTTATTAAAAAAACGAGCTCATCATGAGCTTTCAAATGTTACAGGAAACTCAATTTGTGCCCCAAATGAGAAGCGGCCTTCATCTCCCAGGAATCGAATTACATCAGAAAATAAATTGCTAGGGGAGCATGCTGGCAGGGAGCCAAAGGCAAAGCGGACAGAGCTCGGAGAAACAACACAGTGCAGTGTTTGGTTTGTTAGCTCTCACAGCAGAGCGGGGAGCGACAGCTTGTTGAGGATCAGACACATTGTTGCTGCTAAATGAAGCGATCATGTTGTAGGCGAGGCTGCTGTCAGCAAGCAGCTCTGGGGCTTTTTAGAAGGAATGGGGGGGGTGGGGTTCTGTCAGCCTGATAAGAACCGCATCCGCCCGCGGCTTCCATCAAACCCCTTGGCTGTTTGTTGCGGATGGCAACTGATTGGAGTCATCACAAGTCGAGCTCAGTGAGCACTGTGGCACAGTACTGGGTGTGGATGCCACTTCACCTTAAGAGGTCCAGAACGGAGAAGAAGCTGAGAGGCAGGTGATCTTATGTGTCACTTTCCTCCTCCAAATCACCTCTGTGGATACAGCCAGTTCCTGTATGCAGGGCTGGGGGAGGTTAAACCCCCTGTCACATCCTGTGTCTGTGTGGTGTGGATGGCTCCGAAAAGAGAAGATCTGACTTGACATGTGAGAGGGAGGCGAGCACCCTCCTCCTTGCTCTTGTAATGCTCCTTTAACCCTGATTTCAGTTAAAATGCAGCCACCTCACCAAACCTTCACCCAGCAGACAGCTCGTTCAGATGTAGCTGATCAGTCCAAACTGGCAGCTTTAAACTCTTCATGCTTTAATAAGCACACTAAAGGTTATCATTTGACTGCAATTATCTCCTTTCAGCTATGGCCAAATAGCATAAGAGACGTGAAGCTTTGCTACTGGAAAGAAACGAAATCTGCTTAGTTATGTATTAATAATACTTAACTTTTACTTACTGATTTTCAATACTGGATAAATTTCTTTTCAACATCTGCAATGTTCAGAAGCAGCTTTGTCCCCTTATCAAAATTATGTCTGGAGATGCACAGACTTTCAATTTTCACTGCAGGTTCTGAGGCTGATTTTCTTTCTAAGGATATCAACACTTTAGAACTCAAACGAAGACTAAATGTACCTCAGTTTCCTTGAACACGGTAGTATTTTAGATTTCAAGAGAAAATTAAAGCTGCAAGCAGCATTGGGCGGCCCTCGCAGCTTGTCTCGGGACCAAGGGAGTTCAGCATCACCACCTTCACGCGTTTGGCAAGCCCGCTGCTTTAAGCTGGATGTGGTCGCTAGGTGCCAATATAAGCAAGCCTTGACATTAAGGCTTGTTGAGGCAGGCTCAGTTCAGCTCTGGCAAGAAGTCTTAAAATTTTGGCAGCAATCCGACCTTCCTGGTGGAAGCTGTGGTCACTTTCTGTTTGGTGGCAAAGGATTACTGGAGACTTCCTGTAGTGTTTTGAAAATGTCATCTGAAAGTATATCTGTTTTTAGACAAAGTTTGAAACTTCTACATACTTTCATTAAGGGGGCAGTTTGACCTTGTGTGTGGAAGTTAGACATTCCTCTTTTATGGCGAGAAGTCATATTTTGAGGCTTGGGCACGCCCAGGGCATCTATTAACAGTCAGTATTAAAATAATCACCTCAACATCATCAAAGAATTTACTCTCTAAAATAATGATCAGCCTAATCCTTGACACAGCACAAAAATCCATAAGTGTAAAAAAGTCAATTCCTTCCTGAAGTAGCTAACTGAGATTCAGTTTGAGACGTTTTATTTCTGTCCTCCTCAGGCGGTAATGGGTGCAGCCAGCAAATGCTGAAACAAACTTATAACTAAAAAAATCTTGACAATTAAACAGAAGTAAAGTATGCCTAAATAAATACATGAAGTAAACAAAGGTCAGTGCAAACTCATTCATGTCATGATCTTCCATTTAATGAAGTTAACAATATTAAACAGAACCCCCTACAGACAGACTAACTCTTCATGGGTTCCATCACAGAGCAACATAATACCAAAGCTCCTTCTTTATGATTTGTTCATGAAGCAAGTTTTAGTAACATGAATAAAGTACAGGTTAACTTTCTTTCAATCCACTATTCTAGTTCTGCACACTGTGAAATAAAAACCTTAATTTCAGGATCCCTCAAATTGACCTAGAAAACAAACAAATTAGCTCAATATTGATCATCTCTTAAGAAAAAAGGTGGTCAGAGAAATCGGTATAAGTTTAATTCTTATTCCAATGGTTGGAAGCAGCTTCTCCAGCAACAGTCTTCACTGTGAAAATTAAATATAAGTTTGCATTCATGCAGTATTTAGTTCAACAGAATGGCTTGGTACTGCTAGTTGCTACACATCTCCTGTTGCCTAGTAGGTAGAAAAAGTTTTATAACCTGCTTCCTCTATTTAACCAACTGCTGATCATTAAACTGACCAGTGAACATGGAGCAAAATTATTGCCATTAAAAGGACAAACAGGAACAGCCATCTGTGAATCAGTGGTGATTACTGTAACCTACACACAAAATGAAGCTTCACTTATTAAATGAGACTAATCTTGAGCCAAACTGGTCAGTTGCAGTACACTATATTCACTTTATTAGAAATATAAAAAAGGTTTTTTATATTAACTGATGCTAATATTACTTACTACATAGCTAATTGAAATGATTAACAATTAATCATGATGACTACTAAGTTTTGGAACCAACGACAGAACCACGCACAAGTTAAGCACAGTATAATATTGCTTGCATGCATTTGTCAAGTTTTTTTTTTGTGGTTGGTTCATTCTGTTTCTCCTCTCAAAAAAAACCTCCAGGGAGATTTACATTTCTACAATTAATTCTTTTTTCTTGCCACCACTAAGCCTGCCAGCAACCCAAAATCTCTTTCCCCCCTTCTACACCCACTCAGGCGAGTCCTGACTGAACATTTATTCAAATTAGAGCTCCAACTGACAAAAAGCCAGTTCCAGTAATCCCTCCCGCCCTGCGTCGGGTAATATCTGACGATTAACTGAAGAAGCTAATCATTACACTTTCTAATTGACTAAATGAGTTGACAAAGAGAAAAAGCACATATATCAGTAATTACCTGCCTATTGAGAGCAGAGGGGTGCTGGAAGTGAAGAGGAGATTCAACGAGCTGAAATGATGGTAAACAATGTGAAAAGCAACAATTGTAAGTCCTTCTTGGGCCCGGGTTTTTTTTTAAAATATCAG